>OZ037997.1:19929034-20036534 GCA_964035705.1 Porites rus | reverse complement strand
GCCCGCAAAATGAAGCCACAGTCACTTCTCTTCACTTGGCAAGTGAAGCAAATGCCAAAAAAGGCATCTGCTGATGCAGGCTAGGGTCACAGTTATCCACCGCATAGCTCAACCCCGTTTTATGGTATGAATCTGGTTACAAGCTCCTCTGTATGGGCTGAGAATAAAATAAGTTATCCCCAGTGTGAATGAACCCCTGATACCTTTTACAATCACAAAGTATTTTAAAGGGCTACATCACAAGGATATTGTTGTTTTAGAACAATTCTGTGTTGAAGTTATTACTTTAAAGCCCATACACAAAATACTCCTGAAGACTTATGCAAAAGATATCAAACAAATTTCATTAAGGAGCAGTAACCATAATTTTTTGGTGCTTTTTGCCGGCATAGGCATTAAAACTTGATATCAAACGTTGGCCCAACTTTTTCAAGTTTCAACCCATGTCTGAAACAGTTTCAATGCCAAAATATTTTATAGTCTTACATAAAAAAGCTGGACCGTTATTTTTGGAATTTTGATGCAAAAAAATTAGCTTTTCAAAAAGATAGCAAATAGTGTGATGTAGCCCCTTTAACCACAACTCCTGTTAGGTTGGGTGGTAAGGCAGCAAAATGCTTGTTAAATTGGCTGTTTAGTGATTGTTTAGCCTCCCACCCGGGTGTTTTTAGGGGAACTCGTATTTCGTCCCTCCCCACAAACGCCTGCTCAACCGAGAACATTTCTTTCCCATTGTTTTATTTGCGAGGTAGGTGACTAATCAACAGTTTTCAAATAAAGTGTTGACAGGCCAAACAAAACTCATAATTAAGTGCATGATAGTGGAAAAACGTGGCACTAGAGTTACCTTTTTCCTTCTTTTCTTTCCTTCGCTAAGGTTATGCTGTGCCTGAGTATTCTAAAATCTGACTGAGTAAATCTTACTTTTACCATTCTGAGTCTAACATTTATTAGAGGTCATAAATTTTTCTCAGTGTTTCAATGAAGTAATTATTGGGTTACCCTGTGGTAAAGATCGGCTGTCCAGAATTTGGAAGGTATGATGTGATTGGCTAAGCTAGCGAAAGGAATGTTCTCGGTTGAGCACACATTTGTGGGGAGGGACAAAATACAAGCTCCACTAAAAAGGCCTGCGTGGGAGGAGCCTGTGTAACAGTTGTCATTTGTTATGTTGCCTTGAGGGAAGATCGATGTACAAAGGTATCTGTCACCATATGGTTCGAAATAATTATTTTATTAGTTTAAAAAGTCAAATAATAATGTTGACAATCAAAACTAAAGTTTATTTCACTATTTTGCTTGTAGATATGGCAAACAATGTCATGTAACAATGAAAAACTTGATTTATGAAGCTGTGTCACTTTTGAACCAAAATTCAAGAAAACATTAACACAATTAAAAGTCACTGCTATAAATCTCTTGTGAATCCCAAAAACAAGCAGAATCCTGATGTAGTGTCAAAAAAGGCACTGTATCTTGTAAGAACTTTTTTAAACATCTCTATGTATTTTTTCAATTTGCAGAAAAATTTAAGTAAGGTCTCCCTGTGTGGTCCCCAGCATTGTAACCAAATCATCACAACTACCACCACCACCATCATCATCATCGTCAGTATCATCAGCATCATCATCACACCAATACCATTATTATAGAAATCACCTTCACAACATCAACGTACGATCCATGTAAAGTGGAATGCTTTTAACATGACTGAAGTGGGTCCATAAAATTTTGGTTATAATGACTATAAATGAGTTGGTTGTAACGTGTTCAACTGTATCTTCATTTTTGTCATCATCACAACCTCTAAAAACATAAGTGTTGGTCAACATCATCATTTATCATCACCATCACAACTATGAACCATTGACCACTGTCATCATCATTATAGATGTCATCACGAACAAGCCTCTTAAATCTATTTAAAACAGGGTGGATGAACAGATAACTCCCTACATTCGGCAAAGGGTCAACTTTTCTGAGCCATTTTTTATCACCCACTCCTCAGCACAGGTTTCTGGCGATGAGCTGTTGTTGTCCTCAGTTTCTGAATCCTGGTTTTCATCGTCTTCACTCTCCGAAGCACTCATTTGATATAACTCTCGACGATGCTTATTTTTTTTTATTCTTTGCTCTTCTCTTAGTTGCAACTCAATCTCTTCCTTTGTAAGGTACCGTTTATTGCAATGCTTGTCAATGGAAGGTCTCTTTTCTCTTCTTTCCTTCCTCTTCTCACCAAGCTTTTTTAGATAAGAACAGGATGTACATGATTGATGAGCAGCTGATGGTGAGATTAACTTACACTTAGAAGAAAATGCACCACTTTCAGGCGAAGCGTCAGGATCTGTTAATGATCTGAACATTCCTACTCTGTGTGGCACCATTGACATCATTTCTTGTTCAAAACGACAGCCAAGGCAAGTGCCCGAATTTTCAAGAAGCTCTATAATAATTTTAGCTTGAGCTGTCACTGGCAAATCCTCACAAATCTTTTGCAATTTCAAGTCCTCCAAACTTACTTCATTTCCATGGGATTTGATTACACACTTAACTCCTTTCTCTGAACACAATTCCATTGATATTTCAGTCAAAATTCGCCGCTTTTCAAACTCCCAGGTCCCAGGACGTATTAGACTGATCTTCTTTGGGTTGTCCACAACTTTAAACCAGCCTTTAGGCAGCACATAATCGTCTTTAGCCATTTCTTCAAAACCAAGCACCAAGTCACCATCAACAGACCGCACTCGATTTTGTTTAAGAGTCATGTTCATGTAATGGGTCTTTTGATCACCACGTGGACCTCTTCTTACACGCTTGACCTTGCCATCCCATATATCACTTAGGATCCTACCCATGGTGTGTAACTTGAGATCGGTACTAAACCCAAACTCTTCCTTCTCTCTTCCAGCACATTCTAGAATGTCCTTTAAAAGGGTTAGACTTCCTTCTTGAAAACTGTAGTTCTTCAAGACCCTTGAGAAATGTTACACATTGCAAGAATTAAGTACAAAGTTAATACCAAAACTACAGTCATCTTCTTTTGAAAGAAGCACAGTACAATTAATATTCATTACTTGCAATTAGAATCAAACCTCTATTATGCAGTCACCCTCTATTTTTGAATAATAATAATAATAATAATAATAAAGTACTTAATTATTCAAGTTCACAAGTCCAGCGCTCTAACTGCTCGACCTTGCTGCCTTCATAATGTAAATGATATGATTTGATCTCAATGTTACCGAAGCAAAACAACCCAAGGAAATAAATGATAATTCTCCCAGAAGCGCACTTACGAAAGTCGTGGAAATAGTTTCCTTGAATTACTGTACAACTGACCTGTATCAAGCGGTCATGTCTATTATGCAATCGCGGCCACCTTTTCTGAAGTCCCAACAAGTTCTTTTATAATAATTAATTTATTATAATTTATTAATAATAATAATAATAATAATAATAATTATTATTATTATTATTATAATTGTCTTCACCTGTACATATGGTCATATGGTACCATATACTAGTGCAACAGATAATTATGTTACAGGTCAAACATGATTTCAGGTAAAATTTTTTAACCTAGGTTGATTCTCCTTTTTCCTTTGTCTCTTAGCCCTAATTATTCATGAATTAGGGCTAGGAGACAAAGGAAAATAAGAATCAACCTAAGTTTAATAAATCAAAATTAACCTGAAATCAAATTTGACCTGTCACAGATACACTGTGTATGGCTTTCAGTGGTCTTTTAGTTCTGCCCACTTGTTGCTTACAAGAGGTTATAGGAAAACCCAAAAAGTGGCCTTGGCTGTTAAAGGGAGGCTTTGTTTTAAATTTCTCCAGTGGTTTTGCTCTACAATGCTTCCATTCTTGAAATTAGGCAAGGGAATTTTTGTGTTATCAATATATTTCGGTTCAGGCACAGTATTACAGGTTTCCCTCTAAGTCTAAGGGATTTTGGGGATTTTGGGGATTTTGACGGGGGGGGGGGGGGGGGGAGTATCCCCGCTCTTGCCCAGTCACTGTACCAGGCATGCTCGGTCAATAAGCCATTTGCACTACGAGGTCATGTGACATCATTTTAATGAAAATGAAAGTTATATGATTTTGCCTTCGAAAAACAATTAGTGGGTCATATCTTAAACAAAATAATAGTGATTTGGTTTTTCAAACCCGCACCATTTTCTTAGAATGAGTAAGTTCGTAGCTAGTCACGTGACCAAAATGAGATTTTTAACACTGTATAAATTACCTCTTCCTGAACACAAATTTTGCACTTAAACTACAAGGAAAATGTTGAAAAGATGATGTGTTAAAGTTTACAGCACATCTGAACGTAACTATCAAACTTTTAACAAGATATAAGCAAAAAGTAGTCTTGGCTGCCATGTTGGAGGGCAAGAGTATGCCCTCCAACATGGCAGCTAATACAAATCATACTACTTTGTTGAAAAATTAAAGTGCCATAAAATATCTCCCTTAAATGCGTTTCCTCTCAAATTTTGGGTATAAGATAATTTTTATGCGCTCTGTCAATTTTTGGCATCAGCAAGAGTCCAACTCATTGTTTAAAGGAAGCATTGGTCACGTGACATCTTAGTGCAAGTGGCCTATTCATGTCAGTGGTGATCGGAGATGATATCACTCAGACCATATGATCCAAAACGCATAGCCCGCGTGGAAATAATGAGACCTAGGGACTAGGCGAGAGTACCGCCCTCCCAAGAAGATAAGTAGCCCAGGTAAGGTTGAATCTCTTCCAGCCAACATTAGTGTGAATACTAATCTCTTAATTTGAATCCACAGGTAGCCCAAGCTGGAAATATGAGCAATGGTGAACATCGGCATTGGCATAACATTCAAAATATATAACATTACGCAACAATGCTGATGTTCGCCGATGCTCATATTTCGAGCTTGGGCTATCTGTGATGAATATAGACACTAATAACGGAGAGGTCTGGGTTGGGGGCGAACAGTTGTGCATTGCATAGGAGTCGTCCTATTTCAGAATTCAGCAGTATATAGTATCATAAGGGTCATAAGACCATACTGATAACCAATTGTAATACACCACGCTAGCTTGTAGTCTATTCCTTAATTTTTTATATCATCAATCAAAGGCTTAGAATTTAATGCACTCTCAGCAAGCAAGCAAGATTAAGGTTTTCGAGAATACGGTAGCTAACACAAAAACAATGCAAACTCTGCAACCGCTTTTGTCCAGATTTAAGTTCCAGGGCAGATTGCAAAACGCCTGGTTTTTTTATCACTGGTCTTTCATTAGTTAGAACATATAAGCTTATTTTAAGCCGAATTATCAAGCTTACCAAAATTTCCATTGTATATCTGTACCAGATTTTGTCAGCTTCTTTCGCTTAGCTTTAGAAGTGTGTTCTTCGTTCTGCGAATCCTCCAGATTTCTTTTCGAGACGACTCCTTCCTTTTCAGCTTCTTCAGGATTCTTTTCCATCTTTTCCGTACAATCTCCCAAAGAATTGGATGCTGCCGACACCTCCAGCTAGCTTTGCACTACTCAGTGCGAAAATCCTTTTACTCTAGGAAAACTCTAGGGAGAGTAGGGTGCAAGTTGATGCCCGACGTGATAGTTGGGATAGGAAGAAGTTAGATACCAGTCCTTTCTCCTATCGTTCGTTCTCTTAGCCGCCATCTTTGAAGAGTGATAGTCGTATTTCTCATCATGGTAAGTTACGACGCTTATTTTCCATGTGCGAGATCGATTTAGCTACATTGAAGTAAGTAAAAGATTGAGTTAAGCATAAATGGTAGGATTCAGTAAAGATTGCTTACGGATGGCAGCAAATGATAGAAGCTTTAGCCAAGTTCTGTTGTCGTGCGAATCATGAAGTTTTGTGTTGTTTCCTTTAGCCGTCCCACAAAAGCTTTAAAATCAAGAGAAAGCTGGGCAAGAAGATGAAGCAAAACAGGCCAATTCCACAGTGGGTTAGACTAAGGACTGGAAATACCATCAGGTGAGCTTTTTGATGTGTGCTCTGATTAGACTTCGATGGGACAGACGCACAGTCCAGCCTTGCTTTTTTATTCATTTATCACTCCATAATATTTACAAAACGTTTTGCTGGGTCGTGTTGGTAGAGTCTAGTGGAATTAGCCTGATCATACTAGCGGAATTAAATTAAATTCGTAAAGCACGTAGTGATACGTGAGTTCAAATATAAGGTAGATGGAAAATATACTGTATCAGGGTTCACGAGTCAAAAGAACGTAAGATATGGTGGACGCAACCCTTTCTGTCACACTTTCTCCCTTCCTGAGTGCATCCTAAGTGGACAAAGCTAAAAGCTAAGATTCAGACCTATAGTCCAGATAGGCTAAACTGCAGATTACCTGCCTCTTATCGGTAGCTCATCCATCAAAATAATGGTATGGAAAAAGCTTTTTTACCCTGCATACACTGGAGATGCTTAGCAACTTTAAGAACCCTCTTTTGTTCATTTCTGCGGCCGCTGGTGTCCCCAGAATTCCTGATAATGGCTGAGCCGTAACAAGTAACTTATTGACATGTATTAGTGATAAATAACCATGATGCAGGCATCAAAGGAATTGTATTTTATTGGCATAAGCTTTGGAAGATCAAAATGACTCCAAGACTCCAGATATGCAGGAACTTTATGTTGAAACAAAAACTAGAACCAACTGTAATAGCTTGTTTAGCAGGCAGATTAGACTTGCTAAAAGTCAACTGCGTGAACGCCAAAATCACAAGGGATGCTCGCTCACAAGCAACATAAGTTGCAAGTCGACTTGTTTTCATCTACACAAGGTTGAATATATTTTACATAATGTTGGAATGAAAAGTGGTTTGTGACATAGTTTGACAGCTGTTTGACAGCCAACAGTGCTCATATGACTGGGTGGTCTGGACACTGAGATAAATGTAGATGACCTGACCTGAAACAAAACTGTTTTCTGGGTCTGTCTTTGTCCAAAATCAAAAGAAGCAACTTATATCTTATACACCTGTTCTTTCAAAGTTTTCTCTTTTCTGTCTTCATGTCATTGTTGTCATGGTGCTCAAGTGTCACCAGACCTGCTTGTTCACATTGCTAACATAACAATTGTATAATATTAAACGACATTACAATGTACATATTGTATCTGGTGTGTACCCGACCTTATTATCCTTCATTCCCAGTGACGCATTAAATGGATTATTCATTTATGCATCGTAATTAGTGACAAGGAATCTATCCAATCAGCTTTTTATCAATAAAAGTAAGATGATGAATTTTAAGCCTGGTCAATACATGAGGAAGATGTTTTTCTCAGAGGCGGATCAGAAGAAAAGTATGCTCGATTGTACAGGCCATAAAGTTGTAGGGTCAACTTCTTTTGGGAATACACCGTCGCATTTTTTCTTCTGAGCTGCCTGTGCCACTGACTTAAAAAACATCTTTCTCAAGCATTTTGTTATTTTGAAAACAACAATAGTTTTTAATTTAACCTCTGCTTGATGTCATTCCACTTTAGATATAATGCCAAGAGACGTCACTGGCGTCGTACCAAACTGGGATTGTAAAAGAAATCAGGATGAGACAAGCTCACGGCAGAAATAGTTTCGAGTGGCACCAGTCATCTCAATCACTGTTGTTTCTGTACAATACCTATTAAAAGTTGTTCAGTTTAATAACACAGTTTTCATTTATCTGGTTCACATTAGCAGAATAGTTGGTTTGTACATGGTTTAATGGCTCTTTCCATCTGCCACTTCATGTTAGGGTTAGGGGTTGTGGTCAAGTTAATGGTATCATAAACTGACGATAATGAACCTGAGATAATGCCCAATCAGTGTACACATTTCGCTACACTAGCAACAATCATCTCTCTGTTCTTATGTCACACAATGTTCAACATTTGAATAAGCTTGTGTACTGAGTAACTGTAGATAATCATATTAGTCCAAAGTGCAAGAAAACAATGAACAGGCTACTAGTTTTATTACAGCGTATCCTTCTCTCTTGGCAAAGCCTGCTGTAACTTCATTGTGATATTTTCTGGACACCACAAAAGGTTCCATTCACATTGCCACATACTCATCATGCACATGTGCTGTCATTATAATGCCCTACACTGTCCTTTCCCAACCATCCCGTTGATGGGAAGAGTTCATCATTAAATTAACATTTGAGGGAAGTAGTTTCTCAAGAGATCAGTCATTAAGTGATTTGCTTAAAAGCCTAAAAGGAAATTGGATTGTACAAATTAATGAAAGTAATCCTCAGGGAAACATTCATGAGTAAGGCCACATTGTTATCCTTTGATGTCAAAGCTTTTGCACTGTTGCCTGCTCAGTCTTGGGAGGAAACAGCATGTAAAAGGTGGTATCTAATCCAAGAGAATCACAAGGTGATTAACCATACAAGCACTCATTAATATAACCATTGTTTTCAACATTTTAATCCAGCAGTCTAATTTATTTCATGTATGTATATATATACAGTGTTTGGTGGCAACAATATCTAAAATAAAACATTATTGAAAACACCATAATGTTCTTTGGAAGGTGCTTCATGTAGACCTGACTTTTTCAGTATGTTAGAGTTCTTTGCATGAGCTGCATGTACAGTGTATGCAAGTTTACAAGAAGCTGCATTGCATCAGAACAAACCATATTGCAAAAGTTGGATTTACATGAAGCACCACCCAAACAGGAATTCCACATGGCCAATTTCCTTAACGCTTTCACTCTTGAAGGTGGTAAAATTATTACAAGAGACAACTCTGTAGGCAGACACCCAGAGTTAATCCATGATGTTGTTCAGTCATAATGTTTGACTCTATAAAGCAGACACCTCTACAACATGGACACTCTCCTTCCTGTAGGTGAGGTCATTGAAATGAAACCTCTTCTGCAGTATTTCTTCAAGTATATTTACAAAGGGAAATAAGTAAGTTATTTTTTTCTTCATTTCTAAGTTTGCTTTTTCTTGCAGTGAAAAGGTTAATAAAATACAAATGACCCCTTTTTTGGGAAGTACTTCCATCCAATGCCTTCTTTCAGTCTCTGTGATTGATGGTCATGAATTGCTTGCCAGGTACCATTCTGAACTTGGGTGTCAAGGCAACATTATCATAATCAAATTCTGTATCGAGTGTAAATGGTTGCACTTCATCTGTACCTTCACTTCCCTGTGATGTTAAGACGAAGAAAGCATAATTAGAGTAGGGGATTTTAGGAAATCAAACATCAAAGCATTTTTCTCTCTTTTCTCTATTGGCTCAGAGAACTAGAGTGGCAGCAAAATAATGCTTGGACCCCCATTGCATCAGGTTAAAACTTAGACTCGAAACAAGTGCAATATCAAGCAAAGCAGTGGATTAAGTGAATTTCAACCCACAAAGAGAGAGCCCCACCCCCTTCCCAAACACCCAAATCAATAGACTATGTTACTAAATAGACTGCAAGCAGTCTCTTAATTTTTTTTTTTTTGAGACATGGTAGAATGTGAACACTCGGGAGGGGTGAAGAAATGAGGGTGGAGCCTGAGAGAAGAAAGCAAAGAAGTCCTTTTTCCTCTCTCTGCCCCAATCTCTCCTCCTTTTTACCATTAACTTGCACAATTTGCTGCATTGGCTCTGAGCAAAGGACAACTACTTGCAGTCTACTAAAAGGGTAAAAAGTACTGTACAGGAGATCATTTGCGGTCTCGGGATCATTTGCGGTACTGTACAGTCCTATTAATTTTCTCATGAGTGATAACAGTGCCATACAAGGGCTTATATGGGCAGACTGACAAGAAAATAGAGTGCGGCACGTACCACATTGAGGATGTGTTCACTTATCAGATTGTCCCCCTTTAGTCTTGTGGAGATCTGCAGTTGTCTTATGTTTGGCTCCATAGATTCCTTTAATCCACTATCTGAATAGAAATGGAAATATCTATAACAGGATATAGAAGGACCAACACACACAACTGTTGACTGGGTTTGATAAGGTACATGTCTGTAAAACAAGACACCCACTTTACCACTACCCAATAGAGAGGAAGTCGTGATGTCACGTTGTCATGGTAGCAAAATGTCTAAATGACACAAACCAAAACGTCACTTAAAAAGTCGGGGGGGGGGGGTAGTGATATACCAGTATACCCGAAAAAAATTCGCCAAAATACCCAAAAATACCCAAAATTCATCCAAATAAAGCCAAAATTATACCCAGGTATAATTTATACCTGAAATTCAAAGAAAGTGATATACCGAATACCCGTGTTTAAGCTGCAATATACCGTATACCCGATTTAAAAAGCCCCTGTATACGTATACCCAAAAACCCTGGCCGACCCTGAAAAGTGGATTCGCACTGTTTCAAACTTAATTTCATTTATTTTGTCAAATGTTGGCAAAATTTTCTGGGTCAAATTCAGCTAAGAAATGTACAAATTAAAAACATGACGCATGTGTGAAGTTGTTTTTTTTTTGCCAATCTAAACCTATTGTTTTTTTGCTGTTTATCATTGCAAAAACTCCCTATTGTTATGATCCAGAAATTTTGCTACCAAGGTAACGTTGCATCACACTTCTCTCTATTTGGAAGATTATAGTCATGTCAAAATACAATCTGTCATGTAAGTTTAATCAGAAGTGTTCATACTGAAGTCATCACACAGGTACTCCTCTTCCCCATACTCTTTGTCTTAGGCTAGACACTTAAACACCTGTCAGATTGCCTATGCACACAATATACTCCACTTACCCACACACATAATTTATATGCCAACTACAAATTATTATAGGTATTTAAAAGATCTTATGATAAGTTAAGAAGCCCTGGTAATAAATATTAATCCTTTTGCACACCTTAAAAATAACGTAATTTCATGTCACAACTCCAATTTACCTTCTTCATCAGCTGTTTCCTGGTCCTCAACCTCCCCTGGAAGGTTTGATACACCCTCTACCAAAACAAAATGCACAACATAATGCAACAACGGAGTGATGGGAAGCTTTTAACCTTATTCTTGACTATTATAAAATAGTATTAAAATGCAAGTTTGGCTAAGTCTTTGAGCTTGTGCAGTGTGCCGATAACCAATAAAATAGTAAGAACATTGTTTTCATAGAAATTTGGGGTCTTTTTAGAGCGAGAACTACACTTGTAAGGATTCCTTAAAAGACTGCTTTGGGTTTCACATATTAAAATTATTAGTTTACAAACTCAAAGCAATGTAATTTAAGGTTCAAAATAAAATAACTGATATAACCACAGAAAAGGACATTGAAATTCCTGAGATGAAACCAAAAAAGCCAATCATAATGAAGGCTCAATCTGCACGACCGAGAAATTTCATGTCCCCTTAGTATTATATCATTTATATGACCCATGTAAGTCTGCTAAATGAGATAAGAGTTTTACAATCTAGCCATTGACCAACATTTAAATAGATATTTTAAATAATTAATAATAGCTTAATATTTACCAGACAGATAAAAGATGTTTTTGGATTCAAGGCATTTATCATCTAGATCAGCTGTTAAGTTTTCCCTCTGATGTCTGGTTTGATCTGTTGTTATTTCACTTTTTGACGTGCTAGCTGGGCATAATGATGATACTGAAGGAGAATAACTAGATGAATAAAATATTTCATCTTCTAAAAGACCATGGTCATGCATCTTTGAATCCTCATCCTCATCATCACTTGCATCTTCTTTGCAGTCAATAAAGTTATCTACCTGAAAAGTGAAATGTGTCGCTCAACATGAATGAGTAAAGTAATACTTACAAATGAAAAGATTGTAATTCAATGCATTTATTTAAAATAACAGACTATTATAATAACTTATTAAATATGGTTACAAGCACCATCACTTATAAACAATTTGATACGTACACCTTGCATGATCAGTCCATGAAAAAAACATATAAGCCAGGGAAAGTTTGACAGTAATAATAACTATTGATGTTCATTTTACTGGTAATTATTATAAGGGATAGAACTTTGCATAGCTCAGAAGACCACTTAAAATAAATGTGGTCCCGTCTCCAGTGCACTTAAGTGCTAAATAAATTATTGACAATCATTGCAAATAAAGTGCATTTTTAAAGTAAATTAAGCTAAGGGTCAACACATGTCAGTTGTCCTATTGTTGCAGAAATATACAATTTTTTCTGAGCCTGAAAATTCATTTTCACTGGAGAAAAAATTTTCTCCATGGTATTGAGGTGTAAAATAATCTTACCTGAACGAATGATTTGCCTGATGAATCAGCTGATCTCATCAAGATGGAAGGAGTTGCTGAACCAGGTCCTAGTATCTACGATATTTAAGCACCATTGAATGACAACTGTCAGATCATGTGTTATTACAAAATCAATCTCCAACCCAGTGATTTAGCATTGATTGCCCCTACCCCCATTCCCTCCATTCAAAGTTGGGTTTGTTTGTTGTTTCCTACAGGTACAGTTGAACCTCCAAGTGTCACGACCCTTCCTAAGTGACTCACACCTCCATTACATGAAAACTTCCAAAACACAAAAATTTTCCAAGTGCAATTAGAAAAATTGTGATTGATTAATTCTATGTAGTTATATCGTCAATGTCAATAATTGTCAATAATTGTAAGCTGCATTTCGTCTCCTCCCTTTTTTTTGGTTTTTCAATTTTTTTTTTTCAATTCCTTATTATGTAATTATGTACCTCTTTGTAACTTTAACAGTGTGATTTAAATAAAACATTAATTAATGAAAAAAAATTTTCCAAGTCAACAAAGATTAGGGTCCAAGTGTCTTGCAAGTGTTTAATTTCATATACCATTCACCATGGTGACTCCTATAACTAAATTGGTCTTTAAAAAAACTTACTTCTTCTGGAATAGTGTCATTTTCTGTCACACTAGAAGACTCTGATGATGACAGGCTTTCTACAATAGTATTCCCTGTCTTTTTGTCTTGTTGACCAATAATCTGAGAACTTTTTGCTTTGTATCCTGTTACGTCCTCTATAGAGATTAAAAATATACATCAAATTATTTGAAAAATTATACAGTATCCTTTAACATGCAAGATTTAAAATTTCTCTGGATTACAATTGAGTCAATCTCAGGGAATTTATGCATTTACTCTAACCCTTACCCTAACATTGATTTTCAAATTTCATTCCAACAGGCAGGTTTGCCTAAAACCCGCATATTATCCAGAAGCCCCACACCAAATGCCAACACATGACTCTGACGTTTAGTGATTAGGGTTTACTGAATGAATCAGGTTCCATTTAGGGTCATTATGGAGGTGGCTGTGGGAGCACATCTGATGCGCTGAGCTAGCCTGAGTATCAGGCCTTCCTAAGGGGCTAGGGAAGAGGAGATTTTAGATGGGGGAGGAGGGAGGGGGAGAAGAGAAAGGAAAGATGGAAGCGAAAAAGGGAAAGAGCTTCTTTTTGTTCTTCTCCCCCTTCCTCCTCCCCCATCTAAAATCTCCTCTCCCCTAGCCCCTTAGGAAGGCCTGATACTCAGGCTACAGTAAAAGCGTCTGTGTCAGGCGTTTCTCTCCTTTAGCTCTCTCCCTTTTTCGCTTCCATCTTTCCCCTTTTCTCCAGAAATGCCTGATACTCAAGCTAGTGCTGAGCAAGTGGTGCTCCCATCCCCTCCCCCACTTCTCCCTGCCCAAAATGCACATTAGCACTTCAGGGTGATCTTCCCTGGCTTTAGCTTGTTCCAGGCAAGCAGCTGAAGAAGGAAAGGGAGAGCTACCCCCTTGCTTTTGTCCCCCCTATAAATAGCGCTTTTCTATCCGATTGTGACGTAATTCACGATCAATGATTGTGATTCTCACAATTAACATCACAAAGGTCTTTTGTTTGTAAATTTTTTTTGTGAACGCAGGCTGTACAAGAAACAAAACAAATCAGCGTACACAAAATATAACTACTTGATTAAGGTGGATTGTCACAAACCTTGTCCCATCTCTTAATCAATAGATCGAAATTACGGTGGTCGTCAAGGCGGTAATAAGCTTTAGTGTATGAAGCTGAAGCGCGCATAATACTTCAGAGCAAAACGTCTCTAACCTTTTTTCAGGAAGGTAAATCCCTGCAAGAATTCTTCGTATGTTTGCTGTTGCTTGCTAAACAACACATCAAGGGCGTCCTTAGTGTACTGATCAAAATCAGGAGATTCCTCTTCGTTTCTACACCTTTCACCCTTCGCCATATTTTTTCCAGCTCGTTTGAGCGAACTTGAAGACTAAAAGCTAGTGTTCAGTCTCTCTCTGACCGTGTAACCAAGCACCGATTCTAAACATACCCGCAAGGCGGGAAGATGGTGAGTAAAATTTGCTTTTTTTTCATATATTTTCCCCGGCTCTCCATTTCTAGGACTTTCCCTAGATAGTACTAGTATCTGTATTAGTAAATTCATAGGCTTTTAGTTTTTGGAAGTTCTGCTGCGAGCTAAAACTGTTGCTCAAGTCCAGCAAGTTTACAGATGAAGGCTCGTACATACGGCCGTAATACAATTTGTAGATTTTCAAGCCATGTTTGCACGTTTCATCCAATATGGGAAGAAGTTGCATTGATTCACCATTCGATTTAATTGTTGGGAGTTAATTTCTAAATACACTTGTAGAATTCATGTGCAGTTTGATCAAGCAAAAAAAGGGCCAACGTTCTAGACCACAGGCTTACCATCTTCCGGACTGTATGTCTTGAGTTGAGTAGTGATTAAAAAGAGCATTATTTTGAAACGGCCTCTTTTGGAAAGAGGCAAATACAGATTTGCCAACCCCCAAGAGGCAGAAATCTCGAGATTCTGAACTTAGAGCTGTGAAAAGTAGTATAGAAGTGGGTTAAAGTCATGAAATGTCCTAAATTTCCTAGTGGACAGTAATTTTGTTACCCCTGTGTCCTGCGTCCCTGACGCATAACAATTCTAAAGGATGCAGAATAATTGACGGCTTGCGTCTTTTGGGACGCCAAGATTGATCGTGATCAATTTATCGCCCTTAAGATGTTTTCGAAGAATGCCCAGCTTGTGCGGTTTTAAGTATGTAATGAAAGCTACCTCAAAACCAAAGAGTAATATTATCCGCTCGTTAAATAGGTTAAGAACAATTTGTGAACAAATAAACAGAAATATTTCCATGCAAATTCTCCGATAAGATTTTTTTAAAAAGTGAACTGAACTGGGATGCTTTAATTTTGGACTGAGATTCCTGACTTTTCATAAGATGAGTCCCAGGACTCACTATTAGCAAATTGTAACAAAGTCACTGAGTTGAAGGACTTCAACCAATGCAAGGGGGTTTATGGGTTAGGGTTAGGGTTAGATCTATTCACTGTTGAAATCATGTATCATTTTAAAGCTGGAGCAGTAAACATCATGATCAATGAGAGATTTAGATTATTGTTAACAGTGACTACTAGTCTACGCATTTGGTGGTAGGAGCAAATCACGGGAGGACACTCTTGGCTAAAAACATGACCAAAGAATATAAACAATGCACCAAGTTGGCAATTCACATGTTTACTAATTTAGACTACGAGTAGTCCCCAATTTTTCCTCAGGGATAGTAGAATAAATCACCCCACGCGAGAAAAAGCGACACACTGCACGTGTCGCCTTTTCTTGCGTGGGGTGATTTTGATTACATGGCTGACAGACTTGTTCAAAAAACCTTATTATAGGAGAAGTGTCCAAGTAGTTACATGAATTCCGTAAACTTCTGCTTATAACCTCTCCTCCACCCAGTCAGTAGCCTGAGATCATGCCCTCTCCTTATTATCCCTTTATGTCTCTCTCGAGCCAAAGAAGCAAAGAAGCAAAAAAAAAAAATAAATAAATAAATAAATAAAAAATAACGCCTGATCTCAGGTTACCCAGTCAGTGGCCCATTTACCTGTAAACAGAAAAAAATCATGTGGTTATGAGCAGGGTGGGCCAAAACCTATGTCTGATTGTGCGGGGCAGGTTAAAATTTAGTTTGGACATGTAAACCTTTAACATGAGTGGCCTGTGGGACCAGCTCATTTTTAATCAGAAAAAATACAGAAACAGTTGAAAATTGACTTCATATTACAACCAAATTTAATATAGTGCTTGTCCGAAGGACAAGTAGATAAAAAAGTTTTTCTCTTGCTCTGATAAGCCCCTTCCCCCCCCCCCCGGATATTAGCTCCCCTCTAGCTTAAATTGAAATGAATTTGATTTTTACAACGTTGGGAGCGTAAAAAACCCTCCTAGAACCCCTTATGAGGTTGTTTGGATAATCCCAAGGCTTATAACCGAAATCAAAGTTTATGGTAAAAGAAAATTGATTCAATGTTAATGTTAAGATTAAAATAATTTTAAACTACGTAGTAAAATTTAAAAATGCAAAAAAAATAAACACTTCAGAGGGGAGGAAGGCAGTGAGGAACACAAAAATATTATGTATTACCAGCATATTTGACAGACTGACATACTGAGAATTCACTCCAATTTTAATGGCCAATAAGCTTCCAGAACTTTACAAGGCACTCAAAGTTTTAAAAGCAAACTTTGTCCACTTTTTGTTAAAATCATTGCATTACTACTTTAATACACCATAGCCACCAAAAGCAGCAGCCAAGGGAAAAAAGAGTGCCAAGCTAACAAAAGCTGAGAAGGAAAAGTTAAAAAAGGAAGAAGCAGAGAGAAAGGCAAAGGAGGAAGGTGATTGTTAATACTGGCGGTAGTTTTAGTTTTAAGTACTCAGTGCCGTAGCCAGACCAAACGGCCAACCGAGGCAGGCGGGAGTTGCTAGGGGGGTTCGGGGGCATGCCCCCCCCCCTCCCCCGAGAAATTTTGAACTTTAGTCTCTCGGAAATGCGATTTGCAGTGTTTTCTGGGCCTTTCGGTAACTTTTTTTCGAGTTAATTTAAGTGGAATTTAAAAAGCAATAATCAGAAACAAGCTACATAATCTGGGTGACCGTTAACCTCGCCAATGGTTTTGATCAGTATTTGTTCAAAAAAAATTTGAGTTAACGTACGTAGCCCCTTGAGATCGATGATATGGTAAGTTTTTCATAGTATATTGACTGAATTGCTGAATTCTTTGTAATATCATGATGCGTTAAAAATATCCGATGATCACTTTAATATGTAAAATAAAAATGATCGGCGAAATTCGTCAAAATTTTACCGAGGCGAGTGCCTCGGTTGGCCTCATACTAGCTATGGCGCTGGTACTGAAATCTTTATGGTAAAGACTATACTGACTAAGGCATTAATTTTTTACCAAAATTGGGTTGGCCCTGACCTGTAGGACTACAAAAGAGTTGGTCTATTTGTGTGCCCTGAAATTCACTAGAAAGGTTAATAATAATAATAATAATAATAATAATAATAATAATAATAATAATAATAATAATAATAATAATAATAATAATAATGCCCAGTGGGGTAGATCATCTTGGAATTACATTGTCAATTACAGACAGGCTACATTGTCGACTAAAGACTACTCTTAAGACTTGCAAGTAATGTCCCTGTGTAAGCAAATTGTGAAACAGCTGAGAGATTTTGCAATTGGGGTATAACTTAACGAAATGTCCACACTTCATACTGACAGTTTCCTATTTATTTATACCAATTATGTGGGATAGTAGTTACATGTCTCTTTAGACTTGTTTTTTTATGTAGCAGCGTGCAAAGAAAGTAGTGTCCGATAGCCCAGGGCTAGTGGATTTTGCTACCGGGCTAGTGAATTCTGTTCTTAACTTGCCCGACGGGCAAGTGAAGTATTTTGAGGAATTCAATTTACAAAAGAAGTGTGAAATCAATTCTGCTCATCAAAACATTTGGGGGGCTGGTTAAAATGATGTTTGGGCTAGTAAATGCTATCTTTAGCTTGCCCGACTGGCAAGCTGTAAAAATGACTTTCTTTGCACCCTGTGTAGAGTTGTTATTGAGCCAGTAAGAGTTGTCTCTTCCTTTCAGAGGAGGCAAGGCTCCAAGCTGAACAAGAACAGAGAGAACGAGAAGAGCGAGAAAGACAAGAGAGAGAGGAAAGAGAGCGACTTAGACAACAGGTATTTCCAAGAATATTTGAACTCTCCTTACAGTTATACTAGTAATGCACTGTATATATTGTTCCTTCTTCTTGTTTGGATTGCCTTACTTGCAGCATACTCATATGTGGTAACAATCTTAAGAAATAAGCCCCGTAAGCATATGGGACCTCTCTCATTTCCCCATGTAGATCATGTGGTAACTAATTAAGGAACCATTTCTTTCCAATTTTATCTCATTCACATTCATGCAAATGTACGTGTATTTAAATAAAGGGACCTACATTCCTGGGACAACAAGACATACCAGCTAAAGTAGAAAAAAGTGTTGGCAAAAGTCCGTAGTTTCTAGCTACAACTGGGATCTTGCTCATGCCTTGCCCAGAACCTTCATATGACAGGATCTGTACTCTCCTAGTATTCTCTTTTAGATTACGCCAAGTCAAATTGCTTAGATTTAATGGTCACTTGATCTGCCTCAAGGTTTAGTGTCACGTTTATATGTGGCTGTAATGTACTCCAGGGTATTGTCAAGTTACTCTGTCGCCTTTTCTTTTATATTTTGACTTGAATTAATTTGTCTTAGGAGAGTGCCAGACATCAGGCTGAAGTGGATGAACTCAAAGAGAAGATTGAAAATAACTCTGAACAACTTAAAACTTTACTGCAAAATGAGCGATCAAAAGCGAAGGTTGGTGTAGTAAGTTATTAGTGCTTGCATGCTTATGAGTGCTTTGAGACATGACTGGGGCAATCCATCAGGCTCATGTATGCTGCCATCATACATTAACCTGTGACAAGCAAAGTTGTTACCTTTCTACAGACTAATTAATTATTTTTCCAGCTCCTCAGAGTGTAGTTAGGATTTATAAAAGCAAGCCTTTTTCCTTTAGTCAGACTGATTTTAATTTTGTGTTTTGTAGTGTTTTCTGTTTTTGACTCACCAGTACTTTTTTCTGCACAGTTGATTTTAAAACTGCTGACTGCTGGAACATTAATTGAAATAAAATAATAAATTAAAATAAACATTGAGTTAAATGTCCTACTTAATACATGGTGAAAAGAAAATATAAATGGTTGCTTACCCTTTGGTCGTGGACAAGCTTCTCAGGAAATGTTTCTTGTCTGACAGACCACTCATGAGTAAAACGTGCTTAAGCCCCGTATGTTACTTCACTGATGACTATCCACAGGCTTTTGGACAGTACTTTTCTTTTGTTTGTAACGTTTGTTAAATTTACAGATTACAAGGTGTCTCGTGACAACTTCTTTTCTTTGATGTTATACCGTGATAATGAAGTGCATAGGTTACAAGCTAGGATGTTTAGTGGAAGTTAAAAGATTATGAGAAAAAATAAATTTCTTAACAAAAAATAAGAAATGTCATGCCATTATTTAATAAATAAGACATGTAAATAGAGACTTAAAGTAAGGAGAATTTGTACATTGAGGTTGTCAACAGTACTGATAGACACTTATTCCTAGAATTTTATTTCTGTCAAATGTATGGACTAAAGTTGATGATATCGTCTATTGTAGTGGGAGAGATATATGCTGTGTGATGGCAGTCCTGATCCCCTTAATACTTGTGAGCTGAACACTTACATGAATCTTTGGCGAGATGACAAAGAATACAAACCATTAAGTAAGGTGCTCAAAGAAGCTGAAGAGACATTGAAGGTAGTCCATCAAAATATTTTACTTGTTTATCTCAAGTGAGCATATTTTAAAGACCTTTGTAAACAGCTATTTAGTATATAACTGACAATAGTTTATTTAAGCAATAGACCACACTTTCAATGGGTTTAGCAGCGTGATAGCCCATGCGGGATGTTGGGTGAGCACAAGAAAAGCTTGTAAATCACAAGCTGAAAGCGACTCATTTACAAGCTTTTCGAGTGTTCTCCCAACATCCTAAGTGTGTTATCACGCCGGTAAACCCATAGAAAGCGTGGTCTATTGCTTTTATGAAATAACTTTAAGTTTTCTACGAGTTTACCGGCACAATAAACCATAGGTTTTTAACCAATCAGAGCATGCGTACTATCTTAGTTATTTTATAAATTATGAGATATAGATGTTACAGGTTAATTGTAATTATATTCAGGTTAAAATTTTTTAACAATTTTATTTCCTTTGTCTCATAGCCCTAGTTCATGAATAATTAGGAAAGGAAATTGAGAATCAACCTAGGTTAAAAAATTTTAACCTGAATTTAATTTTGACATGTAACACAGACACAATAAATCTTCAGGATTTTGTTATAGACACTCATTAGCCTTTTGTGTGTCATTTCTTTGGTACTGAGTTACACTGTATTTGTAATGATAGAATAATCAATCTTCATTTTAAGGAAATAAAAGCATGACCTTCCGAAGAGTATAATTTAAAAACTCTATTTTTGATAGTTTATTAAAGTGCCTCTACAACTCGGTACAGAGAAAGTGATTAGATGTATTTTTTAAAATTATTTTGAAATTAATCTTTTAGATCTTAGATTAAGACCTTTTGTTGTTAGCTCCGTATTTTATTTGAATTTTCACTGTAATTTTAATAGTTAGTTTATACGACCCCACAAAATTTTTAGCTTGAAATCACATTGTGTCAAAATGAAATTTTTGTTTTTAATATGTTTGTTATGATTATGTACTGAAGGGTAACTGTCTATTCCAAAATGCTGTAATATTGTTTGTTCTCTAGAGCTGACTCCATAAATTATTATCATTAATCACTTTATTTTGCAACAGCTCATCACAGAAATGAAGAATTTGATATTCAGTTCAGAGGAGGAAGGCTTTACAGAAGATGACACACAACAGCTTAAACAGGTAACTCCTGACACAATGATTTCATTAAACATACAGTGTATACTGTTTGTAGAATTAATATATGTTGTGGTTCAGTTTAACCCATTCGCCCCTGAACCGCCTAACCGCCCGTGCAGATCCACGTCCTTTCTACCCTTTGTGACGTCATCAGTTTTAACGGTCGAGGACAACTTTGTCCGCTAACTTGTGCAGAGTGAAGAGATCTCTCAATCCATACCAGAATGAGCATAATTCACTCAAGGACACCGGAGAAAGAGGCAAAAAACCATGTAACATTGACCTGAAAATCTTCAAGGAAATCTTGTTCCATTGCTCACCTACCTCTCCTTTTACCTAATCCTAAGATCCTAAAAGGTTTCCGAAAAACTATTCCCACCAAAATGAAGCCGACTAAATGCCCAGCAAGAGAAAAAAAAATGAGGCAAGAAAAGCGAAAAAAGAGGGGAGGAGAGAAGGCGAAAAGTAAAAGTCAAGACTGCTGTGTCACTTTTAAACCCGAGCTTGCATGCCCGAACTTCGCAAGCTGATATTTTGCATCTGGATCAGAAGGCCGTGAAGTGTACGACCTGTAAACCGGTTTGTGGTAAGTTTTAGCTCTTAAAAGCACGACAGTGACCAGAAAACCACTCGACTAGCTTCAAAACGCGTTTTTCGGCAAAATCTCCAGGAGCGAATGGGTTAATCTTTGCTTTAAATTTTATTTTCCTAGGTTTCAAAGTAAACTCATCATGATTCATTGCCATGCATACCAATAAACAAAGGAACTGAAACAAAATTGAACTATAATTTTTTATATGTTGTGGTTCAATTTTTTCCTTGGTTTAAATTTTATTTTCCTTTGTTTTGGGGTACGGTATAAGTGTATGATAATGAGTTTTAAACAAAGGAAAATAAAATTTAAACCAAGGAAAAAATTGAACCACAACATATACATGATTGCATATTATTTTAAAGTAAATTCTTGTTAGTTCAATGGCTATGAGTTAATCAACATTATCTATTTTTTGTAGCTAATTTTTAACTGAATTGGGTTTACTAGACCTTACCTTTTTTCTTTTACAGTCAATTTTTCAGCTTGAACAGTTGATAAGTTATAAACTGGATGAGGCTACCATGAATCTGCTACAGGTAAGACTGTTTAAAGTTGCCCCGGACAAATTAATAGGGAGCTTAAGCAACGGCGATGGCAACGGCAACGAGAACTGCAAAAAAGCAGTAGGTTTAAATTTATTTAGCAAAACAAAAACTTTGCATGTGCATCACCCTTTTTTGTACATTTCTGCCCAACTACAACATGAAAGTGCCTAATTTCACGTTTTGGAGAAGACATGAACACATGACAACAACTTTTTTAGAAGTCAACTCCAGAACAAATCATCAGCATTTAATGAATTGAACAAGATGGAATAAAGGCAGTAATGTTTGATCAGCGCAAATTCTGCCATTGCTAATATGTAGGAGGAGCATTCGCCACCATCTTAACTCCATTAAAGAGAAAGAGTGTCACTTGAAAATAAAAAAGACCTTTGCAATTGCCTATAGTGGAAGATTATGATTTTACATATCTTGTACAGTAGAAATCTTTCAAGCTCAGTTAAATTCTTTTTTCACGAACCATTCAACTTGAATACATGTGTGAAACCCTGTGTAATAACAACCAGCCTGTAATAGTCCATTAACACACTTACTTACCCACTGCCTGTAATGCCCGCTGGCATGAAGCGCAGCAACAAAGGTCCTCCACTCCTGTTCACTGTTCAACTGTCTGTTCTTGGCCATCTTCTGGATGGTACCCCAGACATGGTGTGGGGTCTTCATCTCTCCTTCTAACATTTGTTGCCAGGTGTTCTTCGGTGCCTCAACCTCTTGCGCTTGCCTGGTGGTGTCCAGAGACACACACTAAATCATTTTGGTGTCCAAACACTCACTAAATTATTTTGAAAACCATCTTGTTAATACGACTAGATTTCCATGACCCTTGGGTGATTTCTCAATAACTTGTTTAATTTGACATTGTTATAGAATGCTTCTGATGATGTGGATCCTGATACACAAAATTTGCAGTTCACAAGCACTTCTCAAAATATGACAGTTTGTGTTTGGGGAAACGTAGCCAAGAATCCTAGGTATCGTCATTTAATATGTTTTTGAATACTCTTTTTAAAATAATTTATTTGGAAGGTAAGTTTTGCAGTACCTTCCAATATTGTTAGACTGAACCACAAGCTCCAGTAGTTAATAAGTATGTGGGTTTGTGTCCTGTTCTTTGTTTCAGTATTAGTATTGTTTTGTCGTCACTACACAATTGACATTTCTGAAATATTTCAGGTGTTCACAGTTTTCAAAAGTTACACAATATAACTTCCCTCTGAGCACATGTTAATCATTTGGCTGATAAATTGGATCATATGAATGTTCACAATTTTTGCAGAGTCAAATCCTTCTCATTTGAAAAGATGGGACTCACAATGGAAATCCCCAAAGTTCTTGCTGTTGGAAATGTGGCTGTGCGTATCATGTACACCAAGTATGACCACCTGTCTCCCTTGTCCAAGTCATTCTACCCTAAGCTCAAAGTGAAACCTCCAGAAGTGGTGGTAGAAGAAGCAGAACCAGTGGAAGAGACAGCTGTTGATGGGGTAAGTATTTCCACATATAACTGCTGACAAAAGTTAGTCATGCACTATGCCATCCACCTACTTTGTGTTTTAGCTGGCTATGCTTTTCTTCCAGGGCTCAGTTGTACTAAGACTGTTTAGCGCTAACCCGAGGTTAAATTTTAATCTGCATTTTTTTTTCTTAATTTGTTTGAAAGCATTTTCTTTGATGATTTTCTCTATCTTCTTTAGAGCATCCTGAATAGTCCCACTGTAGACATAATGAATTAAGCTGAATTTTCCTTAATTTTAATCTTTCACATCTGAATCTAAATGTTGCACCGACCCTGGGTTATCTTAACCCAGCTTTGAAACACCCAGCCCAGGTGACCAGCAAAAGTAACCACCAACCTCATATTTTTATACCCCCAAGCAGCTATTCTGCTGGGTCATTCCTCTGACTATTAGTCAAAATCAACTACCCATTTCAACAATATAATAATGCCAGCGAGGTAAAACTTTCTCTCAACCCTTGGCAAATTGTTTCCGTAAGTTGTGTAATTTAAAACTCCTTAGTAACTGACTTATCTCCCACCCTCTTAAGAAAAAACAAAGAACCAAAAGAAAACATGTTGAATTGGAGCAAGTAGGTCCTCTGAGACAGCAGTAGTTTTAATTCCTTAAACTCGAATAAGTTTACAAAAAATAGATAATCATTGTCTTTATACAATCTCCCATTGTTTATATCATGATTGTCTTTTTAGTGCACACACCGCCAAAGGTCTTTACAGCCTAATGTGGCCAATCAAATAAAAGCATCCATGGGGTTTGTTTGGGGTCATTAGTTTTGTCATTAATTTATTGAAAGTTTTTTGATGTTTTTGTTGTTGTTTGGTTCTGTAGACTGGTGAAGGTAATGAAGGAGAGGACAAGGAAGGTGCTGAAGATGCCCTGCCCCCAAAGTCTGCTTCACAAGCTAGTAGAGCAAGCAAAACTAGTAGAAAGAAGGTAATTGCAATTAACATTGTTCACATCTGTGTATGTCTGGTTATTTTAATTTCATTCCGCAAAAACCATGCATTGTTTGTGTTTAATTTTTTTTATTATCTCAGGTAATTTTTATTCTTCCCTTTTTTTCAACCTCATTAGCATACATTACCCAGGGCTTAAAAAAAGTCCCATCCAGTCATCCAGGAAAAACAGATTTTCTTCCCGGGCAAATAATTTTTAAATTCACTGGCCCAGTGGGTAAGGGTCTAAGCAAGTCATCTTCTAACTAAATCATCAACCAGGGGCATAGCTACCTGTACGCACGATACGCACATGTGTACCTAAAAAAGTCGAGGGTAAAAAAATAATAAAATTATTAAAAGAGTTCAAAAGTGAATAGTGAAATAAAGAAAAAAGAACGGATAGCATAGATAAAACATAATTATTTTAAGAGCTCAGTTTGACTCAATTCTTTTAACAATGGACTCGTCTGTCAGTTTAATTTTTCTTTTTACACTCGAATGTCAGCTTCCAGAAAAGAGACGTGATTCATTGGTGGACTGAATCAAAAAAAGGGGCATTTGGAGAATTGTGCGTACCTCTGAAAAAATCCTTGCTACGCCCCTGTTAACTAAGATGAGCAAGAAGATGTCCAGGGCAAGCAGAATGTGAGAGCTGCTCGCCCAAAGGACAAGCTGGAATTCTAGTTTTTTTCAAGTCCTGATTACCATACCCAAAAACAGTAGAAAAACAAAAATTACCTGAGTTAAAAAATTAACAATGTAGACAACATTTATGATGAGTGATTGTAAAATACAGAATCAAACTCGATCAACACTAACTTCTAACAGCTACCATAATAATCTGTACTGAAATGTATATCACAACCATTTGTTTAGTCTTTGAAATACATAGTCACTGTAGTTTTTGTATATATCAGATGTATTGAGCATAATGCACTGTTTTGTTGTCTGATTTAGTACACAGTGTTCAATAGTGACTTCATAATTTTAGAGTCTTGAAAAGACCAGGTTGAATTCTGAACTTATTAAACCCAGAACTTATAAGTCTCAAACAAAAGTGATTCAAAATTTTAATGAGTATAAATAATTTAAATGCAGATTATTAACTGCAATTAAACCAGATCTTTATACACTTTAAAACATACTGAATTTAAATAGTGGTGTTAATTATTATTTAATATTCATTTTTGGTTTTTTTTTTTTCTTTTTACAGAGTGGAAGAGCCAGCAGTGGCAAGAGCACTCGGAGCCGTAAAGCCAGTGCCAAGAGTGTAAGAAGCCAGGCTAGTGATCGTGAGACCCCGCAAAACAAAGAAGGGGAAAATAAGGAAGCAGAGCAAGAAGGTAATAAAAATTATTATTTGACTTTTGGTCCGGCAGGATGTGTAAGTGACAGAATATGATTTTTGCAGAATCAAAGTTGCTGTGCTAGGAATAGATAACCACTGTTACTTATAAGCCCAGAAATTTTGGAGATTTGTTGTCTCTATAATCCTTTTTCCAAGGCTGGGTACTCCGGCGAAGCAGCTGAGGGAAATAGCCTGCACCTTCGCCCCGCAAACTATCAGGAAATGGGAAGGAAAAAAACCTCTTGCACCCTGAGGGTAGCATATCATAATTTATTATATAAACACCAATGAAATACCAGGTGAGCTTTTGCGCTATTAAAACATGATATCTTCACATGTGAAAATAACATGTTATCTTCACACGTGAAAATATTACCGTTGCTATGGCTACATGATAAATTGCACCTTTCACAGCAAACAACTATTGAAGTGAAACGGTTTGGTATTTCATTCATGTTTATATAAGAAAATTACATGGCAGCTTGGAGATACAAAATTTCTCTTCTCTAGTGGAAAAAATCTTTCACTCGTTCACTTCACTCACTCATGAAATATTTTTCAACACTGGAAGAGAAACTTTGTATCTCTGCTCAGCCATGTTAGGTATCCTCTTTGCATGTCCCACAAAATAATTATATTTCCTGGTATGTCCATCTTAAATGGTGACCTGGCCAAACATGTGCCCTTTCTAAAAGAAAAAGTATTTGCAGTTGATCCTGTTTTTGGTTTAAGCCTTTGTTTTCTTTAAAGCACAGCCTTGCCTCTGTTTCACTTAATTAAGTTGTGACTGTCCTGTAGCTCCTGTACTCCAATTTTTTACAGAAGGAGGTGAAGAGAAACCTGGTTCAGCTGATCAAGTAGGTGATGAGAGTGCTACAGGTTTGGAGGTCAGTGGACTGGAAGAAGAGGAGGAAGAGGATGATGATGTGGTAGACTTGCGTGCATTCAGTGCCATTGGTCCCGTCATGTTTATTGAGTTGCTGGAACTTCCACCTCAGCCAAAGATTGTTAAGGGGTGGATTATGCAACAGAGTAAGTGCAGTGTTCAATCTAGGCCATGTTTTTGCGTCATGATGGGGAATATAAAATTAAAATTATCATGGAGTCATACTGACGCAAAAAAAGTTACCTCATATATAAGTATTTCCAAAGTAGAAAGCAGTAATAATTAGTAAATTGATAAAAAATAGGTGTCAAGTAGGTCAATCGACACCAGTTCATTGGTCAACTTTGCTCTTTCATTTTTGTTCCATCATGAAACAACAGCAAAAGCTAAGTTTATTTTTTACGCAAAAGAGAATGGCAGTTGAGTTGTTTGAGAGTTTTTGTCAGCTCTTTTTTTTCCAGAACTGTCAGTCATTCTTCAGATAACATTTTGCTGGCTTTACAACTATAATTAGGCCAATTCATAGAGCTGTACTACCTGCAGTGCCAGCCTCCATGTTGATGTTAAAGGAAAGGAATCAAAACTGTGAAAAGCAAAAAAACTATAATATACTGGTGATGTTTTGGATGATGTCAGTTGTTTAAGATTTCAATATCATAGTTTGACTCAAGACCAATTTTGTATTAAGTTGTATGGCCAATTTAAAATACCATGTGGGACATTTTGACTAATTTTTCAAATTGAACTCTGTAAGTCAGTTACTTGCATAATATTACAGTAAGCCTCATTGCATGTGATTATTGTATAGAATATATGTGCAATATATACAGTATACCACTTCTTAACCAACAGTGAGGTCATTACAGGGAAATCTCAGACCAAGGCCTTGATGTGTTGGCCGAGGAATCGCGAGGTCAATACATCAAGGCTTAGATCTGAGATTTCCCTGTAATGTCTGAACAGAAGAGGTTAATAAGTTATTTGCTATCTGGCCCTTTAGCGCTATTACTAGAAAACACCGAAAGTAGTTGAGCCTGCGATCAATTAAAACCAATAGCTGGTCAGAGGATAACTTAAAAAAAACATGTCACCTCAATGAGTTGTACACTTGAGCTTGCGATACAGTCATGTGGCACTGGGCAGTAGATACTCTTTTTTGACAGCTGTCAGTTGACCATGACATGGATGTCCACTATCAAGTTAAACACAGATAGTATATACTTTGGACACTTAGCTAATAATGCCTGGTCATTACGAGAAAATCTTGCCTGCTCAGCAGCCAATCAGAGCACACGTACTATTGTAGCCATAAAATAAGTATAAATATTAACTAAATAAAATGATGAATAAAACATACAGAATTAATGCCATAGTCATATTCTTCTTACTAGCATAAGTTTTTATCAGCCATTCATTTTTGTGCTAGCCTAATGGTAACTACACGTAAGTTAAGGATAAAACAATTTTTTTTTGACAAAACTATTGTCCATTTTTAGTTGTGTCATCAGAGCTCAAACGTGTGAATTATCAAGTTGAAGGACAAACAGCCTCAGATTCTAACTCGGCTAATAGTACCCCTGCCCCACCCAACTCGGCTTCTGCATCTCAGGTCCAAGTATCCAATCCACCAGTCATGGTTACATGCAAGTGAGTTTTTAATTACAGTGTACTGGTAATGTTAATCTGATTAATTTTTCCATGGCTGTATCACTTTGAAAGCAGCTTCCCTTAAGGTTTGTTTTGCTGACCAGTGAGTTTAGTCATCTCTTGCCACTGTGGGTTGTACACCTTAGCAAACACTATTTGGCCTGTCTGAAACCTGCACAGTACCAGAAATGATCACCACCATAATTTGTGGTACATTATAGGCTAAAGCCAAGGCCGTACTCAAGACACTTTTTTCCTATAAGGTTCGACCCATGGGTAGGCCAACAAATAGTGACGTTCTTAAGTTTCAGAATGTGGCTCTATTTTGCGGCTTTTGACTCACTTTATAATGCATCGTTGATAGCGATCAGTAGCTGGTGTGCAGGCGCTTTGAACACTTAAACTCTGAAGATGACTACCACACAGGTTATTGAAACATCAGACACTGTCACCAACTGACAATGACTCCTGGATTCAATCCTTTCACAAAAACAAAAGAAAGGCATGCACTTTAACAGATCGTTTTTGTGATGTCTCTGGGTAAGAAGTAGGTAGATGAATGAATGAATGATACTGCCACTAAATAAAACTAAAACCGCTGTAAAATACAGATTGAACATCTTAAAATGGTTAGAAGTACAAACTAAGTCAACTTGTTTATTAATTTGCAACGGTCAAACATTGCTTTTACAAATAATTCAAGCTGTGTAAATAAACAAAGGCTTGTTTTCTTTCATAATCTATATTTTCAACAAAATTTGGTTTAGAATCAAAGGCTATATACATGAGAGTTTGTTTCTACTAAAACAATAACAGTCTACCCGTTTTTGTTTTTTAAGAGTCAATAGTCAATTTGGCACTACATGCCTCGTAGACTATTGACTCATAGAGAACTTGAATTTATCATCTAATAATGTTGTTAAATGTAAAGAAACAATTTTTTAAGTTTTTTAGGGTGTTGTCGCTAATAATAATTTTTTTTCGCATACTAGGCTGCCTTCAGATGTGATGTATTTTGAACCACCCCAGCTAGCATATTGGGATTCAACCAAAAACAACTGGAGACTTGATGCTCTTACAGACTCACAGTACAATGAAGGTATGTTGATTAAATGTTCGTAAAATATGCAATTGAACAACAAAGCCCCTTGTGGCTAGCAGTGTTCACATACCCACATCTGCCCTTGAGGATCCCATGAAGAAGAAAAAGAAAAAGATTTATTTAACTCAGCTCTGTTTACATGTGACACAGATTGAAAAAAAAAAAGGAGACAAATAAATACATTTACATAAGTAACAAATAAAAATTGTAGTCTCAAGATAAGGAGCCAGTTGGGATCATCCATATAGCAAAGGCTAATCTAGTGGATGACCCCAAAAATACAATTATGCACAGAATAATAGAATATAGTTTTTATGAAAAGTATTTCTTCACGGTAAGGTAGATAATTAAGTGCTATCGCACTGAAAAGCTCTTAAGAATTGAGAGCGTTTCTGAATGCAGTTTTGGCTTGTGGTTAAAAGCTGTTCATCTGCTGTTTGGAGAACAATTATCTGTAGAACTAAACCTGCCTTAGTTTATGACCCGAATTTGCTGAGAAACATGCAAATGAAGACGAAAACTTGAAATAATAAAAACAAAAAAAACATCAATCACCATAATTAGCAATAATTATTACTGGATAAAGCTGAGAATGAGCTGAAGAAATATGGAGATCATGGAGTGTGTTATCTGCCAAGGCTGAAGGTCTGTTAGGACCAGGTTACCAGCTATAGGACTGGCTGCCAATAGTGGAATCTCCTTGGTCTCAGGCACCCATCCTCCTTTTAGTCAAGCTGAGTTATAAATTAAAAGCAGAAACATATGACCCTGAAGCATCTAAGTTCCTCTTATTTGTTTAGAACCGCCCTGGGTTTTTTTTAGCTGTCCAATCAGAAGCACGGAATTTTTTTCCCAAATGTGGAACCAGAGAATTCAAGGAGGGTTAAATGCTTCTGTTAAAAGCTAATTAACACTCTGAAGATATCCTCATTTCAAAAAATTAACTTGGCTTTAACTTTCATTAATAGAAGAACGAGTTGTTGTCTTCAAGATCTCCAACTTTGGACCTGTGGCCACCTTTCAGGTGAGTTGATGCGCTAATTGTATTAGGGGATCTTTTTTTCTGTGCAGCGAAAAGGAAGAGGTAGCATTGAGATATAACCCCAACTGTCACTGGCTGGTTATTGAACAAGTGGTCTTGACTATTACAAGTATACCTTGTCAACACTGAGGCCCATCTATTACTCTTTTCTTGTCCATTTCCTTTTGAAATAAAGAGGGGACCGAACCTTTATTTATGAGCTTTCATTGAGGTCTTTCTTTCTAGCCTGCTTGGCAGGCATTGGACGGGAAAGGGGAAATAAGAGCGCACTAGAGCGCGAGGGGCGCGCAAAGAGCGCGCGCCTCGCACGCCCTCGTGCGTCCGCTGAATTTCCCCCTTTCCATTCCCGTTTTAACGCTTGCTACACAGGCGACTTTTTGTCAAGTCGCTTAAAACTACTGAGTTAACTCGCTTTAAAATCCATTTTGCTTAATATTTATCAGGATCTGTACTTAAACATGCCATTCCAGTCATGGGAATTACGTCCTCATGCAACAAATAGCTGTCTTTTTACTCTCATCGCAGCCATCGTTGAACTAGAAATTGAAATTGAGGTATGAACTACTTTGACTTAATTGATGTAGGCTAAATCTGAATGCGAATTTCCAACAAGCACTTTTAACTGTCCTTATAATGTTGCTACCCACAGAATTCTTCATAGGTGATAAAATAAAGGAACATTACATTCCTTGACTGTAACCATTCTGGTCACAGTTGTGTATAACAGAAAGAGTTCAACATTTTTCAGTACTTCTACTTTAATGGACCGATACTGCATCTCTGTAGTGATTGATGCAAAGTAATGGCATCAAACAATTTTACTCATAGGTAAACACGAACGGTCATTTTGGACATTTCCAATTACCATGGGGATGGTATCAAGATATAGAAACGCCATTAATTTCAGCTTTCTATGTTTATAACTTAACAACACCTATAAAACCCGCATATTGTTGGACTGTAATTACTAGCAGTGACTAGCAATGACAATATCTAACTTTGCGCAAGTGAGTGCACTGACCTTGAATTTTTGAACATTTAAGGTGGCTCCAAACCCACTTAGGACTAGAGAAATTACTAAACTCTCTTTTTCATGTTCTTATAGCCTGTTTAGCAACATTTCCTTGCTAGCAGTCACAACAGCAAAATGTGGGGACTAGGGAGGGGTAACGGAAAATCAGAAATGCCAGAACATTTTTCGGATAAGAGGGAAAAATCCTGGCAACGTTGCATACTCTATTATGAATAGCGGGTTTTAAGCAATAAACTTAAAGTGTCTTGTTAGAAACTTGGATATCTATGTACACATTTATTAATCCCAATGTAGGACTCCATGTGTGCTCTGACGCAGCCAGGTGATGTTCCTGAGCTAACTGACCTTAGAGGCAAGTGGATGAAACCACAACAGTTAATTGAGGTAAAAACTCCTTGGTCTGCTGGAAAATGATCCTCTTATGAATGGTCTTTGATATGCAATGATAGCTATGAGATGTGATGGTGAATTTTGAGCCTCTGAATACATGAGAAGGATGTTTTTCAGTCAGTGATATGGGCGGCTCGGAAGAAATATTCCAAATACTCCCAATAGGGAGTCGACCCTATGACCCTTTGGTTACTTGTCCAGATGCTCTACCACTAAGCTACCGGGGACCCGAGGGAGCTAAGGCTACTAAACTAGGTTCATGTAACAAACGTCCTGCATACTGCTAGGACTAGAATGAGAATGTCGACATGTACTTATGCGCAACGATAGATTTGATGGTCAATTTTATTTATTTGTTTATTTTTTATTTCTTTTAGACTTTTGATTCTTTGTTATTGCTTGATCAATAGTTTAAACATTTGTCAACTCTTTGTAGGCTATGCAAAAGGCTGGTGTGAACGTGTTTCCTGCGGTAGATGCAGAAAAATATGTCAGCATAAACTCCAAGGTACATTTATGTCTTAATTATTAGAGCTTGACTAACACACATAATGATTGCGAGTGCTTTTCGTAAATCACTTGCTATTTTGTTGACTCTAATGTGCAGTTTTTCTCGTTATCAGGAGGAATGGTTAGAAGGCAGTATTTATAAAGAAATGGCATTAACAGCATCAGCATTTGCATATACATGGAGTAAGTGGAATGCTGACTGTGGCAAGGACAAAATTATCTTACAAGCTATTGAGCAATTACAGGATGAACAACCTCTGGAGGTAAATAATCTCATGCCCAGATCATGGGATACAACCCTAAAAATACCAAAGATTGAAAGATCATTGAATGGTTGCCTTCGAGCAAGCCCTCCATTTCGAGTGGCGAGCCACGCAAGAACGCGTCTGCTCTCGCGTGCCACTCGCGTGTGGCTTCTCACGATGGATTGTTCAGTTGCTTTTTAGTGTCCTTATGTATTCTTTGTCGCTTTTGTTAAACAAAAACTGAATTAAACTTAAGCGTAATTGGCTTTTTTTTCATCGTGAAGGAGGATTGGTCGTTATACAATATTGGTACACATAGCTCTTGGAAGCTACGAATGAAAGAAGAGGACAGTGAACTTTCTGAGGATGTGGCTGAAAATACACAGGTAATAAAGTCTATCGTATACTTTGTCACTATATATTTAGTTAGAATTTTGTCCCTGTTGCATGATTAAACGTCTGGAAATGAAAATGATGGTAGTAGTATTTTGGGTCGGCCAGGATTTTTGGATATATTGTATATAAGGGGAATCTTAAACTGGGTATCAGTATCTTTCAGCTCAGTTTAGAACTATTTTCAGGTATAAGGCACATCACGCTTCTTTGACTTTTGTGCGCGTATATTGAAAAATATGTTGGGGAATGTTGAATATTTTTTGGGGGTATATTGCTATACCAGATATACCAATACCACTCCTGGCTGACCTATTGAAAGAATGCCACAAAGATTAGATAGGGCAAGACAAATTTCATTCCTTAGTCGAAATCAAACCTCACCGTAGCTGAGTGGTCTGTGTAACTGGCTGTCATGAATATCCGTACTGTGATAGTTTACTATTTCAGTGTTTTTTGTTGTTGTTGTTGTTTTTTTTTTTTTGCATCCCATTGACGTCTTTTCTTTAAAGTGAGTGCAAACGGACCGATGATGACTTCTGCCGAGTTGTCGATACTTCAGGCACTGTCATATCCTAAACAAATAGTTATCCTCATTCCTGTAAAGGGGTTCTCCTCTTCACTATTCGGTCTACTTAAAATGATGACTCCTGGGTTCAAACCATTTACTTATCGAATTGTTTCTTGGCTTTTTCTAGCTTCACTCCGATCTCTATCATATGGTGTTGGATGGAGCTTCAGAGGAAGCACAGCAAAGAGTTAAAGACTCGCACTTCTTATTTATTGACTGTGTGTATCAGTTGTTAAATGCAACAAAAGTAATCACATACTCATAACTAAAATGGGTTTGTCGTGTAAATAGCTCTCCGCTTAACGTATCACCTTCTCTGAATCAGAGCTCGTTGTACAGTTTCAAGTTCAGTATGGTATGTTAGGTCTGTAAGGAAGATGGTAGCCGTGTAATAATAATCACTTTTATCAGTTGGAATACAAAATATGTTTGCATTGTCGAGAATTCTTTTCAACGCCATTTTACCTTTTACTGTATTTAGTCCGTTGTAGATCTTAAGATAGTTTGCCTCTCGTGTTTGTAAAAAGGGTTTTTTTTTTAATTACTGAAGCTGCAGAAGCAATCATAATTTGTAAGTATTTAGTGACTGACTGCTTCTCGACAGCAATAAAAGATTTGTAAAAATTATGTCCAATGAACGTCATGCTTTGTAGACAGAACGTTCGGTATTTAGGGTTTGATACTAGTGGCAGAGTTTAACTATGATAAACAAAAATGTGCAGTTAATCGCCATGCTTTATTTTTTGTAAAGAATTTTATTGCACGTCAAGGTCACACTAATAAAACATAATCTCTTTACACAGTACACTGGAACTTTTTCCTTTTGTTCACATTTAAAAGCCGACGTTCCAAAGTACATTCATTTCTCTTCAATATAAACAACAGTTTTCAAGTTTCATGAAGTGAATTGCTAAACAATTTTTATACTTTTCACATAACCTTTTTAACTAGGAAAGAGTTAAAGGTGTTTGAATATTGTTTAAATTTATCGACTTATACTTGTGCAAGCATGCTTTGAAGAGACCTTCGCACACTTGAGAAGTCCTGTTGTTGCTAAAGAAATGAAAATAGAAAGTCAATGTTAAGGGTTTAGCAAACAGAAACCTGTGCTTCTTCCTGAATGTTTCAATATCGGAGATGCTTGAAGGAGCCTCGTCACAAACTACTGATATTATTTTGATACCCTTAAAACTCTTGATTCTACGAAATTTGCCAAGTAACTGTTGAGTTTTGTTTCAAAACATTTCTCTTGCTAAGCTATGTAAGTGTGTGTGTGTCTTGGGTTCAGGTAACTAGGATAGAAATGGAGTGCAACTTGAAATATTAAGCCATCTTTTTAAAGCCGGTTGTTGAGAAATTCAATACTCAAAACGTATCATGCTTTGTTTCCCCTTTGAGAGAAACGCTTAATTCCTCATGCATCTAACTCTCAAATGGGAAAGAAAGGAAGACTGAGGAGTACTTAGTATTCACTTTATATCACTTCCGCTCCAAAAATCTAGAAGTCACCTTGACGTCGCCCCTTGAACGTCTTACCGTATCAGTGAGTATCTTTTTCTGAAGTATGTTGATTTCCTTCCTGAGTTGCTCCTGGACAGTAACTTGTTGAGCTTCATGACTTCTCTGCAAATCTTGTAAGTTCTTGGTATGATCTTCAAGCAGCTGACGAACCCTTTTGAGTCTTTGGCTCTGGACAATGCGCTGCTGCTGAAAAAGCTTCTGTTGTTGTTTGTACAGGTTCTTAGGACAAAATTGACATCGGAACAACGTTAATAGATTGTAAAAGTTTAAATCCCAACACCAACCGGCCTTAGATCCAGGTGTTCTTTCCAAGGCAGGTATTCTCTGAGAATCAATCGGTCTCTATTTATCGCCAGAATTTGTGTTGTTCTGGAGTTTTAAAATGATTGGCTTCTGGAATACCATTGCCCAGATCTCGTGTGATTTGATATTAAAGCGCATTTAAGCTTCTGATACAAGATCTGTAAGTAGTTAGCGATCCTAAATTAATTGTAGCAATTTCTCGCGTGTTTCTGTTACCTCTAGTTTCTCTTCTGCTTCTCTTGTCTTTTGCAAATCTGTCTCTCCCTGGGTTATAACGTTCATGAGTTGCTTGCTGAATTCATCGTAGTGACTGCTTCTGGTGGACAAGATAAGTAGCAGCTGTCAGTAATGCAACGCTCATTTAATATTATGCCGGAGGGCTGATCAAGTAAACCATCTGATATTCAGTTCAAAATCCTTCAGGCCCAGCCGGTCCTCTACTTTTACCGTGTCTAACAAAAAAAAAAGATTACGTTTCTCTCACCGTTCACGTTGCTGTGTATGCCAGACTTCGTCAAATTTTCTACTGCTTGCCTTAAGGGATGCTTGTGTAAATGTTTGTATTCTCTTTCGCTTAGCAGTTAAAGTCTTTGTGATGTCAGCTGGAAAAAAAAAATGACGAGAGAGAGAATGCTTCACTAGCAATGCCTCAGACGGAACTGGCAATATGTTTTTTAAAATCTTATAACATTCCTGACCTCCAAAGCTGTTCAGTATTCCTTGCATTTCAAGGTCACTTCTAAAAAGAAGATGAAAGGAAAGATCAGAACAAAATACTGCATTTCATATCCTCGTTTATACCGGTTAAAAGTGAAGTGGGAGCAGGAAGGAAAGAAAGAGAGAAGGTATGCTGCATTTTAAGTTAATAACTTAGATGTTGATATTGCTATATCAGCAACCATCATTAAATGATCCGTTTTGTTTCTTTGTTTCTTTTCTGAAACTTCAAGTAATTCCCTCTATTTGATTCGATTAATGAGCTACTAGGAAAACATATGAGCCAGGGTGTAAGATTTTTAGAGTGGTTTAAAATCACTGAAATGTATTTCCCAAATTTCAAGATAACTCTTTAACACCAAAGTTAAGGAACCTCCGTGAATTTCCTGGTTACCAAGATGTCTTTATACCCTAAGAAACCTTGAGATTTTTCTTCTGTAAATTTTATGTCCAGAGCAAATTTGTATGAGCCGGCTCTAAGCCATATTTACATGAAATGGGAAACTGGTCCGGTTGAAATGTACCAGTCTACAGTGCAGCTATGAAACGGCAGTGGAATTACATACGATTTAACAAGATGTCTTTAAAACCTAAAGAACACGTGAGATTTTCTTTAAAACTTATTCACATATTTACATCACTGAAATGGGAAAGTGGTCTGCTCGAGATGCTCCCACTGATGTGGTAGTGTCTACAGTGCAGCTATGAAACGACAATGAATTACATACGATTTGTCACCGTAATCATCTTCTGGGTCAGAATCTTGGAAGTCATCAGCTGGTGTCATGGCTTGTCTCTTCTTGGACTTGACCACAGGAACATTAGCTTTCTGTTGATGCTGTTGTTGTTCAGATTTCACTGACGATGCTAAAAAATAAAACGTTATTTGCAGCCAAATAAGAGCCATTCCATTTAATAAACACCCCTTCTAAGTATTAACTCGCCTGTCGGGCAAGTTAAGACTTAATTTTATACCATGGCTTATACCTTCAGGCTTAAACTATCAACTTGAACCCAAAACTGAGCCAGTGTGAATTGTGGTTTTAGCTTAACCTTGTATGAGCTTAATCGGCTTAAATTAAATGCAGATATAAAGGGAATTTTTACTTTTTTTCCTGAAATTAAAAATACTTAATGTTCTAATGTTTAGTCGATTAAAAAATAGGCTTACCTTCATGAAACTTAAACTCGTCGTCATTTTCGTAAAAGTCCTTTAGATTTTCTGAACACTTCAGTGTTTTTCCTTTCTTCGGATTAGAAGGCATTGTGGTTTTATTTACAGTGAGAAGGCTGCCTAAAAATAATCCAGTAAATTACACCGGAATAACAGCAAAACCTCTTCAAACATTTTTTTGTTTCGGCAGTTTTAAGGACTAGCTGAAAAGCTTTAAGCTTCCGCAAAGCTTGAAGTAATTTCCCATCAAGTATGCCAAGGAGAACAAAATGATATAGTTAATGGTAAAAATTCAGATTAAAAAATGTACTTTACCTCTTGCTATCCCTTGCAGAGGGAAAATGAGAAAAACAAACCAAAATTTAATGCAATGACAGAGAAAGATTTTTCCTGAGCCTAGCCGTGCTTTCCCGCTTCCCGCTGTTTTGAGCACTGCGCCCGCGTCATTTTGGCGCCAAAAAAGAATCTCGCACAAAGAGCGACTCGCGCTCGCGCTTGTCGTAATTTTTGAAATTTTTGGGAAAGGGTAAAGGGTGGGTAAAGGGCCTTTCTGAATGCTGAACTATATGACTGCAAAATATAATGTAGTCCCAGGGGGGGCCCCCCTGTGTAGTCCTAACCATCATGCAATGTGCCTGAAGTATCACACGCATCACTGAAACCATCAATTATGCACTTCAGACGACTTCTGGCAAAAAAGCTTTTGTGTTTGTCAGGTTGATTGCTTCACCTATCCCGTCACAACCAAGCATTCAGCATTCCGCAAGGCACGAACATTGTGAAGAAATAACGACTATAGAACTCCACTGAAAGCGGGTGGTCGTCAGTCGTAAAAATAAGGAGGCTGTTTTTTTCGGGATCCGGGATTTTCCCTTAATTAAAGCTCGGGATTCGGGATGTTAAAACAAAATCGGGACAAGATTCGGGATTGAAAGTAGGCGTGCGAAGTGGGATGCCTAAAATAGCCATCGGGATTATGGGATTGCACGAAATTTTGGGTCGGGATACCAGGATTGAAGAACCCTAATGGGGTCGACCCTCAATAACGGAGCTGTAGAGTAAGGGAACCACTTGACTTTTCCTCAGACCACAAAAAGAGTGTTGGTATGGTGTCCATACGTTAGCACAGTCTATACTATCGCGTCCTGACAGGTTGCCTTTTTACACATGTTAGCTAATATTTTATTGTTCCCTAATTAATTGAGGGAGGTGCCTATGAACTACAAATCGAGTTTCCACTGTACACAAAACTAATGCACTCCCACTATGAAAAGCTATTTAACGGTTGAACCTTTTCAGTCAGGATAATTTCTTTTTCCTCCCAGACCACATCTTACAGCAAAGTCTCTTTACAACAGAGAACTAAAACACAATGGGCCACTTATCTCTTAAACGGAGTTTAGCCTGTGTTTAACAAAACCGCGTTCTAAGCCACTTTATCGCGCAAAGTTTCATGAAAACATATAGCGTAGACTAGAAAAAAATTTCTGTTCGCAAAATAACGCACTAAGGAAGAGATCTGGAGATTACCTCTACCTCAAAGTTAGTAGCTTCAGGTTAGTTTTGTCTATAACAATTGTTTTAGTCTGTTTTTAGCCGCACGTTTTCTATTTTGAGAAATCTCAACCTGAATCTGACGTTTGCTGTTCGCCGAGAACGTCACGCGGCTAAATCTCTGAAAACGTAGATCTACACAGCAGTCACAGCAGGCACGTTTACGACCTTCAGGAAGTCCTTCACTGCTTGAGTGTACTCTTTGTTATGGACATAAAAATGTGAAACATGAGGCGAACTATCAAAACAGACATAATTCACGTTCATGTTCAGTTTTTCTCTCCAATAGTCCGCACAAGCTTGGCACGTCTTAACATCCGCGATCTTGTCATCCTTGGAGAACAGAAACAACGCTGGCGACCGTACAGGATTGTTGTGGAATAACTGCGAATGCGCCACGTAAACCTTGCTCGTGTACTTGGCGAAGATCGTCAAGTACGATTCAATAGATGACTTCATCAGCCAGCGGATAAACGGGTTTTGCGAGGCAGCGTTTGAAACACCATAGGGAATCCCATCGAAATCCACCGGGGAGTCAAAGACTTGACCAAGGATTCTCTCCTTGACTGGTGAGAACTTGTCCAATTTTTCCATTAAATTGAGCACGTGGCTGTAGAGGTACCCGCCCACTGAGAAACCATGGACTAATACAGGTCGGTTATTGTTCTCTGGCGACGTTAGTTGGTTTAGAACTTTGGTGGCGACCATTTCTGCTTTTTGTGGACGGAGAATCTGAGGATACACACACACAGAAAGAAATAGTTGGACCTCCACTTAAAAAAAGTTTAAAATAAATTGTTCTCTTTCCCAAAAGTTAAACTGAGATCAGGCTCGATTTTCGTTTCGCTTTGTAATAACATTCCGGCGGGCAAGGCGAAACGAAACTTTTAGCGGTAGTCGTTAGACAGGGGCGGATCCAGGATTTTTTTCAGGAGGGGGTGCACTCGTCTCTTGCTCTACTTCAACACCAATAAACCACATAGTTTTTTTTTGCAGAGTACCAGTTGTATTAGAAAACCGCAGGTCATCTTGGGGGGGGGGGGGGGAGAGAATGTATGAGAACCGCTAAAATTGGGCCTGATCTCAGGTTACAAAAAAGCAAGCGAGCAAACACTAAAAAGCAAGTCACAACAGACCTTACGCATGTTTATGGCAGACGAGCAAATTTCAGCACCAAGCCTCGTTTTCAAATGGTCAAGTTGCGAAGTGTAGCCTGAATTTTAGCCGTTTAATCGAGTTGCAAACTCCCGAGAGATCGGACAAGAGACTAATCACAATGAAAGACAAAGTAGCTACTTTTAACCCCGGGGGACTACCATGTAAAAGTGACGGGGATGTTCGTTGTCTCGCTTAGGGGTGTAAATTGAAGATTTTGGTCTCACTTGGGGTGTTTGGGACGGAACGTCACTACATTTCCCCTTTTGAGTATCGCTTAGGGCTGCGTGTAAAGAAATTTACAAAAAAATGCCGTAATGTCTGTTTCAGGATGGTCTTCTTTAGTGGGTCAGTTTAAGCTTGAGCCACACCCACATTGGTCTCCCTTAGGGGTTTAATTCTAATTTTTCAACGAGTATCCCTGTCACTTTTATATGGGAGTCCCCCCCACCCCCAAGGCTTTTAACTGACTCGGTTAAAAACAGCTGTTTATACATTTAATGTGGTTGAACATTTTGTGAGAAACAAGAATTTAGGCGATTGAAAATTGATAGATTTTCAGCTTTTTACTCGGCTGAACCTACCTCCATGACTTCAAGTTTGACAGTGATAACGTCTGCACCATGTTGGTGATACAGCTCACCGTACTTGTCTAGATGACGACTTTTTGCCAGAAGCCATCCAAAGAGAACTACTAATGGACGAACTTCGCCTTCTTTCTTAAATCCCTCGGGACAAGGGTGAAACTCTAAACTCCTCAAGACTGAGCTGCAGTGAAGGGGCTTGGTTCCTAAGAGCCATAGAGTCTTTGAAAAGGTACTCTGTAGAATAAAAGACTAAGTTAAACTGTTTTTACTTAATGACCTTAACACATAGAATATTTATTATAGTCCCAAATGGTTCCAAGTAAACAAAAGAAAGCAATGAAATTAGGGTGCAATGTTGCATAGAAGTCGCCCCGATGTAAGGGAATCCTAGACAGCCTGCCGTGGATTCCGGATTCCAGGTACTGGATTCCAGTTTTTGTCGATGCAACTTGGATTCTGGATTCCAATCATTGGTGGGGTTCCGGATTCCTTGAGCTGTATTCTGGATCCCAAAGCCCAGGATTCCAGATTCCACACGCAAAAATTTCCCGGAATCTGGATTCCCTCATATGGGACAAATAGTAGTCTTCTGCCTATATCACAGGTTAATTAAAATCACTATATTGATCTATCTATCTCCATTACCATGTTTGAACATTGAAGGAAGAAAAAAACAGAGCTGAGAAAATTGGAAGGCTATGGATTTGAAGTTTGAATTTTTGTCAAAAGAAGTAATCACATTATCTAAATCTGAGAAAAAATGGCTCCTTTTCAAAAATTGGTTCTATTATCAAATATTGAATACTGCAAAAGTGATATGTTAAATCTTTTCAGAACCACTGCAGAAACCATGAATGATCAACTGTGCTCAATATTGGTTCAATACAGATCACCTTTCGTAGAACTGATCAACACCAGAATTCATCAGGTTTACTTGGAGTAAACATAAATTTACAAGAATATCAAAACTGAAAAAAAACAATAAACTAAATCTGTTGGCAGTCAAAAAAAATAATGATTTATTTGTAGCTACATGTACCATCTATTCACACTGATTTACCGACTCATGAACAAATGATCACACTGCACGCACTCACACGCAAGTTATTTTAAGTAGAAATATATTAAATCAAAAAGCCCACAAACAGGGAGAACTACTGCATGCAAAAGCAACGTGAACAAAATGATTGACTTCTACGACAACTCTGTAAAATCACTAAGGCCCCCAAAGACCGCCCCACATGATTAGTGCTGGAGACCGCTAGCCAGCATTGTCTCATGTTTAACCTTGCCTAAGTTACATTTATGCAAATCCACCACAAAGTTGACATAAACATAACCTGAAATTAAAGGCACTAGAACACATCACCAGGGCTGTCGCTTAAATTTCAAGTTACTGGGTATATGCAATGAATAGGAAGGGAATTGTACAGCTAGGAAGTTCTTTTGGTTCTATTTTCCTTTTGTTTCCTATAAGAGTAGCCAGAGCTCATGCTCATTGTAGCAGGGGAAAATCCCTGGCCCCCCTCCCCCCCCCCCCCCCGGCTGTAAGGGGCAGCCCGGCATCACGATTGCAGTTCTATTAGTCCTGTACTGGGCCATAGTTGTCAAATTTTGTTGGGTAAAATTCAGGCAGTTTTAAGAAAAGATTTCTTCCACTAATTGATTGAAAAGTTCCACAAGACAGCTACGACATGACGTTTTCAATATGGTAGTGAATGGACGACCGAGTGACTATATCGTTGCGTGACTATATCGCTTTTCTCATGTTACCCGATGCTGTATTTTTAGAGCCTAGTAGCGTTCAACTCAACAGACTAAAATTACCGAATTTCTTCAACATTATCAGATCCATTGTGGTAGTACGAAACCTTCTGCATATTAAGATATGATAAACATGAGCCCACACCACGCCGTCATGTATATTTTGAGTTAATAATGCACGATGTACAAATGAAAACAAATACCGGTTAAATTATAAAACCTAACCGATCGGGTTATTTTTATGCCTGTCTGTTTACACTCTTCTTTCTGTAACACCGAAAATTAAAAAAAAACCGAGTTGGTAACGCTGTTTGGTGTTAAAATGAGTTCTATAAAGCCCGTACGTTTTAGGGAATTGCTCGTGGACCTCGTGACAGGAGACGTACATACAATTTTTGGTCGAACGAAAATAAAACTTTCTAGCAGACAAGGCTTTAAACATCACTTTAAGGAGTTGCTTTTTAAAAATGACTCTTAAATAACTTTATAATAATTGAACAAGATGAGAGACATGTTGGGTCTCGCTTGCCTTGAACAACCTTGAACGACCTTGAGCGAACTTCGCTCGCATCTCAAATCTACAGTCGATCAACTAACCCCCACTTTCGAGATTATAGACAAATGAAATGAATTATTTCTTTACCTTGAAATTGGACCTGATTACATTCATGCTTTTTGTAGTTTCACTTCAAAATCAACAAAAGACCCGCAACGTTTACCTCGTCCAAACCGTATTACTGTAGAGGAGATTCTACATTCGATTCAGTTCTCACCCTCTGATTGGCTTAGCGCACGCCATGACCATGTGTTTCAGACAGGCCGATCGGCGTGAAGGTCAACGACCGCGTGGCAGTCGCACAGAGGGGAGGGGAGGCGAGTGGCCAAAAAGTAACTTGTCCGTGGGAGGCTAAGGGCGCTTTCCATTTGTCAGAACTGGCTGGCCGGACCATTGCCCGACCAGTTGGTTTGATAATGAAATACGCTTTTTCCGAGAGTTTTTGCCGAATAACCATTTCCTTGGTGCATACTACTTAGGATTTGACTGATATGGCTGGAGTGATTTCAGTAAAATGGAAATTCTCATTGCGTTGGGGATAGTTTGGCCGGTCAGTTCTGACAAATGGAAAGCGCCCTAAGTCACTCAAGTAACCTAAGAACGTGTCTCAAGCACGCAAAGTCAGACTCAAGTAAAAAAAAGTATAAAGGTCATAAAGTAATTTTTGGACCTTGAGAGTGGGCGCTTATTCGAGGTGGGCAGTTATTCGAGGCTGGGCGCTTATTAAATTGTCACCATTTTCAGCAAGTGAAAATTAATGTTTATTTTGCAACAAAACAATAAATGCTGATATAACAAAACGCGAAGAAGTAACAAAGCAAGGTTTCTGTAAACTACTCTGAGGAAAACTCCGTCCTCGGGGGGAAGTCTAGCCTGCGTAGCAAGCGTTTCCGTGCGGTTTAGGAGCAAAGAACAAGGAACGAGAGTCAAAGACCGCGCAAAAAATTGGCGTAAGTCTGAAAGAGCGGTTCATTTCTCGCGCGGCCAAAACCGAGAATCCCGTCCGTTCCTCGGTCTCCGAAAGCAAACGGAAACGCTTGCTACGCAGACTAGGGGAAGTGTCTTATAAGAATTTATTCATTTATACTGGACTTTGAACCAAAATAAGTGTTTATATCAAGCTACATTGTATAAAAGTCCGTGCGAATAAATCAGCGTATTTAATATTTGTCTGAAACCTGTCCACGACAAAGTTAAGAGCACGCGAGCGTTGGACTTGGAGTGTATCAAATTATTTTCAATCTTTGCTTCCGTCGTGTATAGAACGTTTTACTACCAAGGGAAAACAAACCTTGTCACTTTCTAGAAAAACTGTTAATAACAAATGCAATTTATCAATTAAATAAATACAACAAAGTCTGGCTACAAATTTAGCCAAAACTCCGACGAGTTTCAGAAATTGCTTGAAATATTCTGAGAATCGAAATATACAAAGTGACTTTTCTTATAACTGTAAATTTATTGCAAATTTTGGATTTATATATACACCCGGCTTTCTATACGAAACAGGATTTCTCCCGGGCTTAAAGTTTTCCACTTCACACATTATTTGTGTTGTGAGTGGTTCGTTTGTTGTCTTTCTGAATTCAGGATTGACAGCGAACGAAAGAGCCTTGATTTCGAAAGCCGTTCTTGAAATCGAGGCAAATGCTGTGATATACAGACATACATACATACATATACTTGTATTCTGGGTCAGGGGAATGTATTTCGTAGAGCGCTCAATTCATTTAATTGAAGGGCATTTACATACAGCTGGCTTCGGGCAGAAGCAACCCAGGCTGGTCACGTCTTATACTAGAATTAACATATTTGAGGTACCTACTATACCCTTGCTAAGTAGGTAGTAGATAAGGGCCACGTGGCCATGTGCGAGGAGAGGTAGCTTTATGGGAGCTGTTCGACTATTTATATATATATATATATATGTATATATATATATATATATATATTTGAGCCAAAATGGTCTGGCCATTATTATGCACATTTTCCCTTCATATCGCCCGGGCCGGGCTGAAGTGAAAAATTGACATCTAAACTGCAATAAAGGACCGCAAACGATTTGCCGCAAGTGAAAGCTGGGTAAGATAACCCATGGTTAGTACGAAATTTGTATTCAGATATGAAAGCTTCAAAGCAAAAGTAAAATCAATTTAATTGTACAGTGAAAGCTCTCGTAGGCGACTACCAAGGAAATTCAAAAAAGTAGCAGGTTCTATCTAGGGTATTTGAAGGGTAGAAGCTTCCTCCCACCCTTTCAAAAATGCCCAGCTTCCCCCCCAAAAACATTGTTATCATTACAGAATATAAGGAACTATATCGGAAAAATCATCCAGACGCGACTAGGTTCGGTGTACACACTGGAACATTTCTCAAACTTGTTTCTCAAAATCGGACCAGATTGCATCTCAACGCAGGGGGCATGCCCCCTGAACCCCCTAGGAAGCTCGTGGCCTCCAGCCACTCGGAACTTCTCCCCCAAACGATAAATCCTAGAACCCTGGGTGGTCTTAACTAGAGCTGGTCGCTTAAGAGGATGAGCTCTCGTTAAGCGACCGCAATAGAGTTTGGTCGCTTTCAGAGCTTTAGAAACTCGTTAATAATTTATAAATAAAAAACAAAATAAATTAATGTTTAATGAGCTTCTATATATCTGATACAGACACGGGTAAAATCTACGTTTATTTTTTTGGTCGCGAGGGCTTAAAAAGAAAGGAAAAGTCCAGCTGGGTAATCCCAAAAGTGGTCGCGTTCGCTTATGGCAGTGGTTGCTCGCTTTTTATTACAAAGTTTAAGGGTCTTTAAGTCACAGTTCAAATGGATTATGGGGTCTCACAGAGGTGGTCGTTGCTAGAGTTGATCGCTTACGAGGGTGGTCGCAATTAAGGAGAGCTTCAACTGTAATTTGTAAACTGGATACTCTAGATTCAACAACTGAACAAATTAAAAGAAAAAGAAACCCAGATTCAAAGTTAACCCCGGGTTAGCGCTAATCGGCCTTCAGGAACAACTTTCAACAACTGGGCGGTACCGTGCACTGGGTGGTCTGCTACAGAGCCGTTTGTAGTGTCGTCACGCAACGCTTCCCCCCCTTCCCCCCACTAGTTAGTGGGGAGGAGCTTTGCGTGACGACACTAAAACCGGCTGTGTAGCAGACTGTGACTGGGCCGTAGTCGTTCGAAAGTCCGATTAGCGCTCTTCCGGGGTTAAATTTTAACCCGGGTTTCTTTTTCTTTCGTTCAAAAGCATTTTCTCGGATATTTTTCTCTTTTCTCAGTTAGAGCATCCAATCATAGAGTTGAAAACAAAAAGGATTAAACTTAATTTGCTATTTTTGAACAACCCAACCCGGTCCATGAGTACTGAGCATATTTATATCCCCTCAAATGGCTCTCGTTTTCATGGCAGTTCAGGTCTATTTAGACTTTGGCTTTTCTTCTTCTTCTTCTTCTTTACCGAAAGAACCCAAAACAGAACGGAGTCGTAGTATTTTTCCGGAAACACTGTACTCGAACGATAGCACTATAGATTGGTAAGATAAGCAGCTAACTACTGAATTTTCCTTCGTATTTATTTACTGAAATGCGAAGAACGCGAGAAATGGCATCTCCGAGACCACTGAGACCCTAATTTCAAAAATATTCTGGGGGAGCATGCGGCCATACCCCCTAATAACTTTTTCCCGTGTGTATACCTTGAAAATCCCACGCTACGCTCCTGAAATCCAAGGGAAATTGAACTTAGTTCGAGTTAGAGTAGACTGTTCACAGTCCCCTATTTTTTCGTGAGATCGTTTAGATATGCCACGTCTTTCCGTCACGGCTATGTACCGACACCCGCCCCCGCCCCCTAAGTAGTTTTGACACTCATGCAAGATGGCAGCCGGTCACGGCGCAAAGCTCTCGATCTCGATGATCTTACGGAAAAATAGAGGACTGTGAACAGTCTAGATTTAGAGGGAGTTTGAGTTTTCCGAGTTGGAGTTATTGGGATTCTACTGTATAAAGCCAAGTAAGCACGCAAATTAACTAAAGTAATCCAAGTAACGAAAGTCAGCTAAGTGTCTCAATCACGCAAGGTATAGAGTGTACTAGTTGTCTGAAAATCAGCCAGACAGACCCAACAGTTAGTCCAGTCATATTACAGAAAACAAAAAGAACCGGTTCGTTGAATGAGCACCACACCCGGGGGGGGGGAAAACCTGCATACGAAGGGGTGGGGATGCTCGTCGGAAATTTTGAATTAAACCCCTAAAAGAGACCGATCTGGAAGTAGTCCAAGCTTTTTTTGACCCCTAAAAGAGACCATGTTAAAACACAGACAATACAGATATTTTTGTATTTTTTCACATGCAACCCTAAACGAGACCTTCACGGCTAAGTATGATGGCGTTTTGCCCAGAACACCCTAAGTGAGACCAGCCTCGAATAAGCGCCCAAGTTGAAGGTAGGAAAAGTGAATAAGCGCCCAGCCTCGAATAAGCGCCCAAGTTGAAGGTAGGAAAAGTGAATAAGCGCCCAGCCTCGAATAAGCACCGACCAAGGGCCCCTCCCCTTAAAAGTTTGCCTTACTAAGTACTAATAATGAGATTGAAATCGACAAAGTATTTCTTAGAGTCTTCCCTAAAGACCAAGTTTTCTCAGCATTTTACATGTAAAGTCTGAACGTTCAATGAAAAGTCAAAATTATACTTTGGTACATCTTCACGTTTTATTATTATTTACTGTTTTGTTACAAAATAAACTAACTACTTGCTGAAACCGGCGAAAAATTAAATAAGCGCCCAGCCTGGAATAAGCGCCCACCTACAATCTTGGACAGAATAAAATGCCAGCAATGAACCCCCCATCACCCCCAAATCATGAGAAACCGCGCAAAAGCCAAACCGCGCCATTTTGCCATTCTTGATTTGGGGGGAAGGGGGGAAAAATTTTTCCATCTATTTTGTCCAAGATTGTAGGCCCAGAGCGCTACGGTATGTTAATATTTTCCAAGAACAGGCCCCGGTTGTTCAAACGTCGGATAGCGCTATCCACCGGATAAATCACTATCCAGCGGATAGCGTAATTGATTTCCGTAATACTTATCCGCTGGATAGTGATTTATCCGGTGGATAGCGCTATCCAACGTTTGAACAACCTGGGCCAGGTGTATTTGGTCATTTTTAGCCTGCCCACTAATATTTCCCATGATGCCATCCGCAACCGCACCCCTTGAGGATAGCGGTGATGACGTCAGGCAGAGAGCACATGGTACAATCCAAAGACAGTAAGGGCTTGTAACTCGGAGGAGTAACTAGTGACTATTATGCCAAGTGCTTCATCGCAATCTTCCATGCAGATCTCAGCGCAGATGGAGAACAACGACGCTACCAAAGCTGTCCTGAATGTCTTGGAAAAGAAAGTCCGTAATCTTGAAAAACGGAAGGTGAGTTAACTTACATTTGAGGCGAGCGATCGAACACGATCCACCCGACGGTTCGACCACGCCATGATGGTTGAGTTTTTGACATGTGTTTCTCGCCGCTGAGACATTGTTTCTGTTCGCAGGGAAAGCTTGATTCGTACAAGAAGCTGGTGGACGAGGGGCAAACACTAAATGACGATCAGAAGGTGCGTTTTGAAATGGCCAATTTTTTGCGCAACTTTTCAAACGTGGCGGAAAATGAGTAGGTTTAGTAAAAGCGAAGAGTTTCTTCTTTCAAACGCATTTGTCCGGTTCTTTAACAGACGTATCACCGTACCTGTTTTTCTTAGTGTTATTTATACAGTTAAACTTAATCTGTTTCTTAGAAGTGCTATTTAATATTAGATACCGTTTGTTGAAGACGAGATTCGTTCTTGAATATGATGTTGTATCGTGTGACGTGAAATCACCTTCTCTTTACCCAATCTCGTGATCGTTTAAATTCTAACTTAAATTTAACTTAAATGTTCTTCTTGGTTAGGAAAATTTCTTATATTAAGCAGACAGCTGTCAGGGTTGTCATGCTTCATTGAAATTAATAGATAATTGTGCAGTACAAATGTTGTGTACGAACGTTGATTTTTTGATTGGGGCCCAGGCCTTTAAATAATTTCCTGGAAACCGGTTATTCAAAACAAAACAGTACAAAGTACTACAAAATTCAGAAAAACATAGAATTTAAAGTGTTATGAGAATATTTAATTTTTTATTGTGAAAAATATGAAGCAAAACAAGTACAAAGTTAACTGTGCCGTAGCAGTGATCTTTCGGAAATTACATGACCTGTTTGGTCTCTTACCATAGCATAGTGAGTTAAATATAGCTGAGCTTAGCATTGCAAATATTGATTGGTTCCATTTCAACTTCAAATTACAATCCTTAATTCAACTGATTATGTCAGGATGGTAAGTAACAAAAACTGTGACAATGAAAGATGTGTTTTAACATTCGGCTGAGCTAAAAAATGCAGTGACAGTCACACAGAATGGAAGTACTTTCCTACTGGTATTAATGCACGTGAGCCATTATGGTGTTAATTGACTCTATTGTTGTTAGGTGGGTAAGGTTTTGACAGTTGTAGTGCAGTCATCTCAGTTCTCAAACTTTCAACTTTGTACTTTTTTTTGTTTTATCTTATTTTATTTATTTAGTGATTGTTTTTTACCTTAAACCCCCAGTGGTTGTGCAACTGCATCGGTTGGGGGATACGTTCCCGTTTTTTTTTTTTTCCCATTGGGTTTTTGGGTTTTCGTATCAGGCAGCACACATGACCAGTTAAGCCTGAGTAATTTTATTTTGGATTGTTTGTATATTTTTCTCTTAAATTTGACATTAAACTTTCTATGGTATTTGGACAGCAGTAAGCACTTAGCTATAGGCTCACAGTTTGAGCTACACATCCATTCCCATCTCTTGGTCATGAATATAAATAGGAACACTTGAAATTTCCAGTTTCCCCTACTGGAATGGCATGTACCCCTTGTTTGTTTCAATGCATCTATCATAGGGGCACTTTTTTTCGCGGGGTTGGGGCGGGGGGAAATTGGATTGTGGAGGACGTGCATCCCCTAATTCAAATTTCAAAGCCTGCCATTTTATGCATTAAGGAGGAAGCCATTTCCCAGTCAGTATTCTAGTATTGTATTTGAATATGTCAATGTGGCAATTTCAATCCATCTTTGTGTCATTTGTCACCGTATATCTCTATTATACTGCTTTTTCAAGGCTATTTCACCTGTTAGAATTTTACCCGGTGAACAGGGACTCATCATATATAGTCTTCCACCTTTGATTATTTTTGTGTGAAAATTAACAGTTAGTATGTGAGTCACTCATATAGAAGTGATAAAAAATTGCCGCACCAGACAGATGGATTTTCAGTAAACAGCTGTTGGAAGGCTTAAGTTAAGGAAAGAAGAATATTGCCTTGAATATAAGCCTACTTCCCGGCATCAGTGTATTCTTAAACAAAGTAAACCTCACTATTACAGGCACTTCACACTTCATTTTGAACTGTGTGCTGGCTTTTATTACCACAATTGAGTCTGTGCAGACTTTGAGTCAGTTATTTATAAATGAGTGACTTTTTAGTGTTTCCATGGATACAATTCACAGAGTAATGGCTTTGTGGAAGTTAGAGGTGTTAAGTTGGACAATGAGGATGTCCTTTTTTTTAGCATTATTCTTACAACATGACCTATAGCTACTTGCCTAATGCTGATACCCCATTAATACAGACAGTTCTATGATCCCCTTACGTACTATGGGTTTGACTGTACAAAGATCTTGCATGGAGAACTTAATTTTCCCTTGCCTTTGTTTGTTGTAGCTCGCAGTTGGCCAACTGACACAAGTAGAACAGAACCTTGAGTTTGCTAGAGATCTACAAAAGAACATTACTCAGATCTACTCTGAAGTAAGTGATAACAGGGTTCTTAATTTAATAAGTTGTTATAAATCAATCAGTGTTTCCAAGATACATCACTTAATTATCAGCACAGTAGTTGAGTTCCCTTTGTTGATTTTCCTGATTTGTCCCCAGTCCTTCTGCAGGATTTGGGATGTCTATGATTTCCAGTTTTTTATTAGTCAGCAGAATCTGGGACTGTCAGGAAACAGTAAAATCCCATCTGGGATTTCTCCGACATATGAGTACCAGGCTTAAAGAGAAGATCGTTGTTTCAAAATGAAACCAACTGCAAAATACTTCATATGAAAATAAGTGTCATCTGTACACCAAAAAGACTTCACACTTAAGGCTCAGGACAAGATGTAAAATAATGGCTTATTATGCTTCCTTGTCGAAGACTGATGCAGTGCTGAAAACAAGATAGGGAAGTGCAAAGATTAACGTAATCTTATTTATTGCCTTCTTCATCTGCAGCATCAAAAGCTTCAAAAGAAAAATGCTAAGCGAGATCAGGCTGCACAGCTCGCAGCACAGCGTGAAGGAGATATCTCTAAGGTGTGTCAGGTACTGGAACTGCAGGCATTGATGGACAACTTGTCAGAGGATGTGCGGGCAGACTTTCTGAATGGTAGCAATGGTGCTGTGGTAAGTTTTTTTTTAAAAAAAACTGTCCCCTTATCTTGCTGTACATACATGTAACTTACAGTAACTTGGTTAAAACAGTACCTCTCAAAAGTAAGTTGACAATCTTGACTCAAGACTTGAAAACTCAATTCTTGCATCTCAAAAGTGGAATGAATTGTTCATGTTTCAAGACTTGAGAATCGAGTTTCAACAAACTTCCATTCTGAATATTCATCACTTGAAAGGGTTTAGAGAAAATGATTTATTTCTTGAGAAACATAGAGCAACAAGTCGCATCTACCGTTAGCCCTTTGACATGTACATGTCATGCATAAGGTTTTTAGGTGACAAAAAAAGGACCAATGGCAGGTTTTTTGAACTTGAATTTCGGATAACCGAGTCGCTGTATTTTTATATGAATTCTATCTTAAGAATTGTGAGAGCGGTTTGATTGTTCATGCATATTTTGTAACGGTATGTAAGCTCAATTGTGTTAGTCGCGACAGCTTAGATAAAAAGGCCTTTTGCAGCTAGCCTTTCACGTGGCACAAAACCGCCATGCTGAAAAGGCATACATAATTTTACATGGTAATTTCCATTGTTTATCTTGCTCTAGTGCGACTTTTGCTCTCCAGCAACATGAATGGCTAGCTGCAAAGGGCCCATTAAACCTACTGAGAAATATGATCTTGAAGTTTATGATAGCAGCTGTGAATCTTTTTGGAAAACTCTCATTTATTTTTGCAAGCTGTTCAAAAAAAACTACAAGAAGTGTAGCAAAATTAGAACGGTAAAGTTAAAGCTGTAAAAAGGATATGAGAAATCTCCGAGCGTACCTATTTGCAGTGAGATAGAAGGTGCTAACATGTAAGGACAATTTGCATATGTCGCTTGTAATTTGAAACTTCTTGCTTAAGCACGCAATTTGCAACTTTTAAATTCATACAACAGCGATGAAATATTTCAAAAAACAAAAGTCGCAATTACGGGAGGCTTCCTAAGCCCTAGGATTTCACAGTAACAATCCTGTCTGGCACTGTGTCATTACCGTGATCTTTAACACATTGTCTCGGGCAAGGATTTTAGTAAATTGACCATGTAACTTTAAAAAATCATATCTCAGCTGTTATTTCCAGTACCTTATAAAGCTATACCTCATTGGAAAGGGCAAAAATTAAACTTTCAGAAAAAAAATATTTCGGTCTCAGGAAACCCATAATATTCTGCAAAAAAAATTATAAACAAGCATCTTTCTGTATAATCATTTTAAAAAATTTTTACGAGTGTAATTTTGTCAGGAAAGTTGTCTGTTTTGTGTAATGCAGTACACACAATTTTTAACTCGTGGGTACACGCGAGCGTACCACGAGTTATTGCGGGGACTGAGATATGCAAATGAGTCACTCGCTCACTCGTAGTAGACGCACTTCGTAATTAATCGGGCCCGAACTCGAGAGCGCGAAGATCTATCGTTTCCAAAGAAGCACGCGCTCGCCGAAGTTCGGTAGCATCAAATTCCTCACTGAAAGCGTGCATCGTGCGCTACAGCACGGTTAGGATAGAGGTCTTACCAAATTTAAGACACGCAGGAATCTTTCAAATTAGTACGATTCAAAAGCCTTTGATCCGTCCAGGCGTGAAACTTGACGAGAAGATGAGCATTTTCTCTTCGACTCCTTCAACTTCGACGCTGGCTTGATCTCCTACCTTGAAGTAGTGTAGTAGGTTATTATGTGTATGAATGAATTTATGGCGGTCAGTATAAAACACGGACTGCGGACTGGGTATAAAATACGGACTATAAAATACGGACTGGTGAAATGTATGGTAAATAAAGGCGCTTCTTTTTCTTCTTCTTCTTAAGGACTCCCCAAGATCACGGGGGGAAATGGATGTGAGTTTGAGCATTACCTTTAAAATAACAGCGGAAATCGAGATAAGAAAACATGAGCTAATGTGTTGCATCCTACTTCGCGGAGGATTTGTGTCGGCTTTGTATCGCTTATGTTCTTTCACTGCCATGAAATGCATTTACATTGTTTTTTACTGTCAGTAGCCTGGTTTCAATTAGCCTTAATTTCATCCGATTGCTTCGAGTCGTTTTTTCAATCGGTTAAGTATGGCTCGATCGGTCGTTTGCCGGCGGAAGTTCCATGGAAAAGGCATTAAACCTGAGACTTTTCGCCAAATCACGTGACCATCCTCAATGGCGTAGTGGCTATGTGAGGTCGTGTCAGCCCGAAGGTACCGGGTTCAAATTCTGCTGAGGAGCTTCTTTTTCCTTTCTTCCCTTTTTTTTTCTTTTTTGTTTTGTCTTGTTTGCCTATTTGTTTTGCTGTTTTTTTTGTTTTTTTGTTTTTAAATATATACTTAAATAACTGTTACTAAAGTGCAATAAACAGCAAGAAAAGTATTGTGTTTCCAGAACAAGGATAGTATATTTACAATCTGAATTTCTATCATTTCCTAAAATTCACAGTGGGAAAACCAGAGGTGATAACTACTTGATTATTTTCTAAACAACGTACCCACGAGTCGACGATAGTCTTTCTTTGATTTTCCTTCAATATCTAAGCAAACAGCCTGAATATCAGTCGAAAATATAGAGCGACTAACAATTTTCTACAAATTTATTTTGTGACCGTATCGGATTAAGCAAATGAGGTCAGAGCTAATTAGCATAGCGAAACTAGATACTTTAGTGTCACTTTGTGGCCCGATATTTACCTTCAAAAGACGCTTTATTTTTTAGTTTCTCAGCGAAATATCGAGTTAAAAACAGGCAAACATGAATTCACTGATATAAGTGATCAAAATAAGCAAGGCTTTGAAGGCAAAAAGCTCAGCGGGACGGAACTCACTGCGTTTGAAGAGAATTTGTGCCAGACATTGCCGACTCAGGGAATTGAAGGCAAAGATTCTTACTGTTTTCTTTCCTTGATTTTCGCGTTTGTTTTGCTTGTTATCGTCCAAAATCCTTCAAAACAATCTGCTTGACTTGCATTTGATTGAAATTTGTCGATATAAGCTTTCATTCTACGCAAAAACATCCCAAATTCTTCTCACTACGCAACGCCATTTTTCTACATTTCTGAAAAATCGTTGCGTGAAGCTCAAAACTCGCAGGGGGCTGGAACTAGGCACATAATTAGCTAAAGCTATTAACTTCCTGTGGGCCAAATTTGGAGGTAAGCGGAAGTAACGCGATTTTTTGCGATTTTTTTTTCCGTAGTCGATGCCGTGGCATCGACGGCCCTACTCGCCGGAGACAATGAGTTAAATAAAGGAACCAAAAAACATTTTCACAGTGACATATGCTGATATATTATAGTATTTTTCCACTCAGATTCTTAACTAGTAGAGCAATTCTTGATGACTCAGTTTGTGTATCATTTTTCTTCCCTCTACCATCTTGATGTGTTCCCAAAAGGCATTGCATGTTACTGATGACTCGTGCATGAAAGATGTTTTGCAGTTAAAAACAAGAAAAAAAATATGACTCCAAAAGTTTAAAAAATATATAGAATCTAAGGTGGTCTTCTAGTGACAATATTTCACTGTTGAAACTGATGATGAGGCCCAGAACTCTCTATATAAAAAGACAATACAGTGCTCCAAGTTCAACTTTTTCCAAAGTGGCCTTTTGGCAACCTAAAATTAAAAGATGGTCGCCAGACATAAAACACTGTTCACCAGAAAAAAGGAACACTTTGTGTAACACTACATGAATATTTGAAAGAATCAAAATGGCTGCCCAACCATCGCAATCGAATTTCGGGTGCACGCAACATCTCAAGGCTTAATACCCAGAGAACCAGCTTGGGTGAAATCTAGGCAAATTATAAAGAGAACAGAGCATTAATGATATTTAATACAAATGTCTATCTCACTAACTCTTTATCTTTAAAACAATAACTACTAAAAAAACTAGAATGGCTTGCCACAAATTGGTGACTTTCACTGCAATTTTTAGTCGCCAAAATTTTTTCTACTCGCCATGGAGACCAAAATGGTCGCAGCTTGGAGCACTGCAATAGATCTGTAACAAACATTTGGGTATACTTCTTTAGTTGGATGGAAGAGGAGTCTGGAGTTTTTGACACTTTAATGCTCACACATTTAACACTCACCTTGACCTTCTTCTGACATTTTAATAGACATTGAAGTTTTTGTAAATAATAGTACACACTGATGTTCTTTAATTTAAAAGTATGTTTAACAACATGTTTTTGTACGCTATAAGAAATAAAGGTGGGTACCCTTGAATTTTAACGGAACCAAAAAAATTATTGTTACCGATGGTTTCCCATGATCTCTGGGCACGGAACCAAAAAAATTGTTATCCATAGGATTTGAAATCCTAGGGCTTGTTCCTCCAAGGCTATTTCATTTGTTATCATTTGCAGACAAGAAACTTGGAACTGCTCTGCAGCGGAATTTACAATTATAAGACATTCGTGCTTGTTTGTTTACTTTTTGTTGATTGGCGGTAATTTTAAGCTAGGTGCTGACAGCAAAAAGTTTACGTTTTCGTTTCAAAAGTTCAGAACAAGCAGGGAATTTTGTCAGCCGTTCAACCAGCCCTTTGTGCGTGGATACTTTTCGAAAACACAAACTTTGTTTTATGGAAATAGCAAGGATGGCAAAAGCTGTTTGTTGCAATCCACAGTAACAGATGTGGTCTGTTTGATGAATTTGTTGTTTGAAAGATCAGTCAAGTGACAAGCCCATTATACAGTATTGCTCGAGGGTCGGGGATCGAGACACGAGTTCAGGTGTACTAATATTTTCCTCGGCAATTTCCCCCCGATTTTCAGTACATAAATCTTTAAAACCAAAAGCAAACAGCCAACGAGTGAGGACACCAGTTTTCCTGGTTTATTTTTTACAAAAAGCGAAGACAAACAACCAGTCTGTTGACACTGAAAATTCCTTGAACAGCGATGCGATATTTTTCATCTAATACTTCACAGTGGCGATTGAGGTTTCTTTCGCAGTGAGCCTTCGCTTGTGCACCCCGATCAGAGAAGTCATTCCTGGCTAAACTTTCAAATGAAACCAGTTTTAAGATGGACAGTATTTTGATTTGCACCCGTTTGTTGGTAAATCAAAAGGCACCTTGTTAGCGGTCAACAACTTGCAGAGGGATTCAACTCCGCGATACACTCACTTTCCGTAAATAAAGCAAATCCTGACATGATATGAACAACCATATGAATTTTCTGAATTTCCATGGCACATATTTAGCCATATTTTCCTACCGTAAGACCATAAAACAATAAAAAAGACAGCAAAATCGATCCCTCTGTCCGCCAACAATGGATCATTCATGAAAACAACCATGCGCGGAATAAGCACTTTGAACTTCTGGCGTTTCGGACAGCCAATCAGATCTTGTGGCATTGTTCTAACAGCCAATCAGCATTACGGCCAAAATCTGGCTGTAACGAGCACAAACATGAATGAGTTTGGATCAGGCCCAATTTTAGTGGTAGCCGTTAGAGAGAATGTGTGAGAACCGCTCAAATTGGGCCTGATCTCAGGTTACTGTTAATAGTATAATATTTGCAAGCACAAAAATGTTGATTATTTGTTGCATGTATCACAGTAAACTGTTAATTCATTGTAAGTTTCTTTTTTACCCTGGCAGTCTTTTTTTACTTAGACATCGCAAACAAAAACATGGATTAGTTTTATCAGGTGTTATTATTAGTGATCCTTCAGTGCAAACAGCTGATTTTATCCTGTTAACTTATTTAGAAATCTTGACTGATTACTGACACTCTTTATATTTTTGTCTCTTCATTTGAGACTTTTGATTAAGAGGTTTGCTATCTCCATGCAATAAAAAAATATGCGTGCATTTCTTTTTTATAGGTTGTGTCAGAGGAAAGTTTTGTCCAGATTGATGCATTTTACAAACTAATCACCCCAAATGCAGAGGAAGAGAAGCCAATTAAGGAACAGCAGTTATTAGCCAGCCAACATATTGTAAAGTTTTTGGAGGCCAGCCCTGAACCTGTTGTAGAAACAACCTGTATCTTTTTGTATGTTGAGTAAGGTTCAAAATTAGTTGAGATCTGTAAAGGGTGCAGGTAAAGCAGGTGTCCTTCAAATTTTTCATGATGATCTCATTTGAGGGATGGTCTTTGCCAGGATTTATTTAACAAGAACGCTCTTACAGCAGCATTCAGTCTCCCTTGCTTTGAGATTAGAGTGAAAAACGAGGAGGCGGTTAATTCTACGCCAAACAGGATATACTCACTAAAAGTTTGTTACTACCTACTTTATCGATGTTGATACTTTTTATTTGTTTATGAATTGATCTAGTACGCATGTTAGCGACGATCGGAAATATGTCTGTGGTCGCAGGCTCTACTTGTGTATAAATACATGAAAATTCAAGGGCCTCGATTCCAGAGAAATTACATCATTGCCAGAGTTCAAAAAGTGATTTACGTGGTACGTCATTTCAGTCATCGCCAAAAATAAACCGCATGCTCATCACAAGAGCCGTTTACATAGAATGAAAGTTTACAACACTCAACCATTGCAGTTTAGCTAGTTAAGATTCTTATTTTTTTCAACCACTCAGTAGTGTTCACTTGTTCCAAAGCAATCAATGCTTTGAAGCGATAGAATTCGTGGACCGACATGTTTTGGAAAAGCTCTAAATTTAATCTTTTCTAAGCTTTCTTCACAAAACATGCGTGGCTTCAATCACGCAGCGATTCTTAGTCCCAGTTTCCACAGTCTCGGCAAGGAACACCTGGCACAATGATCCCCTTTTTGTGTCTTAAATACGACAAAAAACGCGTTGCAGATTACGAGTCTCGCTGCTTACTCAAGCAAGACTAATAATGGGCGTTGCCATCTTTTCCCTTGGGTCATAGAATTAAGGCCGATAATGGCAATCCTACTGTTTGCTTTTGGACTCTGGTTAAAACCTCTTGCAGTGAGGAATTAGATTGTGACATTTTAGCAGGGTTCATACAGGTCACGGAAAACCTGGAAACTCATGGAATTTAAGAACTTCATTTTCCAGGCCTGGAAAATCATGGAATTTAATTGTTGGTCCGGGAAAGTCATGAAAATTTAGGTTATGTTTGATAAATTAGATACTGCAGATGTCAAAACAAGGATAGTATAACATAAAGATAGTAATCAGACAGCCTGAACAGCACGCATTTTGGTGGACATGAGAGTTTGTGTCTGTTGAACTGTTAAAGGTCAAAAACTATGCTAAAACAAGGAAAGTTGTCAAAAGTGACAGCTTAACATTAGGTCATGGAAAACTTGAAAAAGTCATGGAAAAAGTCATGGAATTTGAAGAGGTCAAAGGGGTACAAACCCTGTTTAGGCCGCATTACTGTACCTGTTTTTCCTTTACTCTGTGAAGACAAGGCACTTAATGAACTGGTTGCATCAATCAACAAGTGTGGATATTTTGAACAATCTCAAGGTGATGGAGAGGAGGAGGAGGAAGAGGAGGAAGAAGCTGCTGAAAATGAGAACACTGAAGCTGATCAAGAAGGAACTGGAGATAATGCCCAACAAACAGAAGTGAGTACTAACCAACAATAAATTTGTCTATAGAAAACAACACTTATAACAGTGTGGAGTAAAAATATTGTCAAAAATTATTTGACAATAAGTTGGAGAATAGTCTGAGCATTATGTGAATAACATTTTACAATCCCTTCATGTTTGGCTGAATGTATTATTTTTTAGGCAAAGTTAAACTCCTCGGCTATAGATAGGGTTAGGTCTTAGTATCATTTGTGTGATTGATTGACTGTAGTCTGGAACTCTTGAAATCACTCATTTTGGCATTCACTACTTGCAATAACTAGAAATCTGCTTGAAATAAGATATCCCAGTGATTGTAGCGTTTGAGTGGACCAACAAGCACACTGCAAGAGATTTGCAACAAAACTTTTGCGTATTCTTATTCCAGAATACAATCGACACCCTGTATGTTTATTGTTAGGATTTTTGACCTACCAACAGAAGGAATGGCCTTTTTAAAAATATGCTATTACTTATCTAGGTGGCAGAGGCAAATAATGGACCAACAGAGACTCACTTTAATGGAGAAAACACTGCAGCCCCTGGTGAAAAAGAAGGAGGTAATGTTGCAACCGTTGCTTCCAATGAACATGGCCTGAATTTCTTGAGTGAATCGGAAGTGGAATCTAAACCAAAGGCTGTAGCAGAACCATCAGCTCCCACTGCAAATCTGAGTGAAGGAGCCCCCCCTGAAAGTAGCGGATTTGCTGCTCAGGGTGGAGATGAAGGATGGATTGAACAGGGGGGTGAAGGAAATACTGGTGAACAAGGAGATGACACAAGTAAGTGAACTGATCTGTTTTAAAATTTCCTTTTAACCTGCCCTATTATAGTAATAATTTTCCTTTATTATGAGTCTTTATGGTGTAATCTATCAATGAATAAAATAATTGTATGGTGCCTAAATAGATAGGTTGTGGTTCAATTTTATTCTTGGCTTAAATTTTGTTTCCCTTTGTTTTAAACTCATTATCATATGCTACCATACCTCAAAACAAAATTTTACCAAGGTTAAAATTGAACTGCAGCAGATTATATGAAATCCAGGATGTCCAGTATTAAAGTTTTTTTCAAAATTAATACTTCATCATGGCCTTGTCCCTGGTTACTAAGTGTTCTTCAACAGAGATGACTGTATTAAAAGGGTTGATCCATTCTTTATGGTTTCTTGTAGCTGCTCCAGCTACAACACTGAAATAGTCATAAAATAATTTAAGATAGCTGAAAGTCTCTACTAGCAGGAAATAAACCAGTTGGTTGCTATAATCATGGCCACAGATAGTTTGTGACCAGAACAGAACTCAAACTCTAGCAAGTCCAGCTCACTGACTATTGCAGTAGCCTGAGGAAACAGTGGACATAACAGACTTTCCATTTTTTTTTTTTGAGGAAGCCATAGGAGCTAGCTAAAGTAGGTAGTAATTTAATACAGTTGTAGTATGTTGGGCGGTTTGAGTCTGAGTTCAGTTAGGTCTCTCTACTCTGCTAAACCTCTACAAATGGTACCTTTTTAATCCTACAGGTGGCTTTGATGCTGTGAATCATTCTAATGGGTTTGGCTTCCCCCGCGGTGGACGTGGAGGCAGGGGTGGCTTCCGTAGAGGAGATGGTTACAATCGCCGTGGTGGCCCACCTGGAGATAGAGGAAATAGGCGTGGAGGCAGGGGGGGCTTTGGTGGACAAAGAGGAGGAAGAGAGGGGGGATTTAAACAGCAACAGGTAAAATTGATATTGGAAAACTTTCACAATAATTTGAAAAAAAAGGACGTTGGGTTTGATACTAAACCACATGTTTCGATAGCCTGTTCCAGGCGTTCAGATAGTAGAGCGCAGAAGTCAGTGGGGAGCGAGTTAAATTGTACACCAGGAAAACGGGATGGGGGGCAGCAGGGGGGATGGTCTACTATCTGACTGCCTGGAACAGGCCATGTTTCGACAGTAAACTGTCATCTTCAGTTTGAAATTGTGAAATACAAAGTATATACAATTGCAAAGGCGAAAAAAAAAACTATAACAACGTAATAAAGAAACGCGATAATGTTTGACCATAAAGATAGTTTTAAATGTACTTGGTTTTAGTGTTATTGTTATTGGTGTTTTTATTTTTTAATAGTTGTTATATAGTTTTTTCTCTTCAGCAATTCAAACTGAAGAGGACAGTATCCGAAATGTTGTTTTCCTTAAAGTTATAACTCATCTGCTGCTTTCCAGACCTTTTGATAAAGCTTTTTACTCCATTTACTAGTAGACAGTGTCCTTTGATGTTATGTTTCCTTAGCCCTTACTAGAACCTCTGCAATGTCAAAACTTTTCCCTTATGGAAGCCACAGAGCACCCAAGACAACCGCAGAGTACCAAGCAAGTGTGGTGAATGACATATTGTTTTTTGTTCCTTTTTTCAGGATAATTACCAAAGACGAGGAAACCGTGGAGGTCCACCAAGAGGTGGGCGGGGTGGTGACAGGGGAGGACAGCGTGGGCGTGGACCCCCTCAGCAGTAGCTTCTCGTTTACAACTAAATTAAAAAGCATAACTTCAGTGAGTTAGGAAGATTTTGATGGAGCTTTTGGCATAAAGTTACAAGAACTGACCTAGTTACAAGCTTGAGGGCTTTTGTTGTAAGCCGTCTGCATGCAGCAAGTGTGAAACTATTTTACCTCCTGTTAATAGTTCAGCAAGTGTCCAAGCAAGATCTGGCACTTCATTTCTCCTTCCAGTGCACAGAACTTCAATTACTTCAGAGATCAACGTATTATTCTGTTGACCTTCGAACAAAGATGCATTGCCAAGTGTATTGTGGATGTTATGTCGAGTGATGAGATTTTGTTTGACCGCGTAAGGAAGTTCGCATGGGTGAAAATGACTTCTGCAGTCCACAGTCCACGACCTGCCTCACCAGGGCATGGGATAAATTAATTATATTAAAGAGATCCAGGCATCAGCAACTTGCTACTGCAGGGATGGACATTTGTACGCCATTGGTCTCTCTTGCAGCTGTTTATTTGTTCTTCTTCTTCCTCTTTTTCTTTTTCTTTCCCTGGAACCCACAGTCTCAGTAGCAGCTGCAAGGGAGACAGACATTTCAGTGATAATTGATATTTATATATCACAAAACAGAGACATTGACGCATGCGTTGTAATGTACTAGTCTGTCATAGAATAGAGCAGTTTCTTAACTGGCCAGCGTGAGATTTTCTGTGAACGACTAATTTATTTTGTCATACGGAATCAGTTGGAAAATACTTTCGTGTGGAGCCGTTGGTTGTGGTAGTATTTGATCTTAGTCACAGGAGTGTTTGCTGGCTGCTTGTTTGACTGACTCGCTTTAAATGATGGGCTATTACATTAGTATAGCAATTTGATTCCAAAGTTGAAAACTATTAATTGTTTGTGGAGTCCATTGTGTCCGGGTTGTGTTAAGTTGAAAGCAGAGGCCACGCAAAAGAGATTTTCTACGAACGAAAGTATTGTAATGTAAAAAGAATAAAGCAGTTTGGTTAATTATTATCGTCGAGTTTTTGAGTGGATTTTAAATGAGCATAACGTCTCTCGAGCTTTTTTCCGGTTTCCCTCTTCCTTATCCCGGTAGAGTAACAGTTGAAACTCCCTTGCCAAGTGCCTGTACGGCGTTTTCCCAGTCCCTCTCGGTCAATTCGTTTCGGTGACGTATCCGAGGCGAACGGGCGGGAAACGGCCCACATTTTCGCATGGACCACGTGACCCGAAACGATTTGGCCCGCGATGAAAAATGAGGCCTAGGGACTAGGCAAGAAACTCCCGATGGTGGGCTCCCCCGGGAAGCAGAGAAGTGCCCGTTATTGGAGCAGTCCGCTTAGGGGATTGATGGTAAGCACTGGCGCCATGGAGACATTGTTCAGGAAGGACTCGAGGTGGTCGCTTTCAGAGCGGGAGCTTGTACCACTCGCACTTCAGCTATTTTGATACCCCTGTGTCCTGGGTCTCCGACGCATTAAAAGAGCCAAAGACGCAAAATAATTCATGGCATACGTCCCGTGGGACGAAAAGGTCGATCTATCGATCTGAAGATTTTTAAGTTTTTGTAGGATACCCATTTACTCTGATTTCTGTGGCTGTTCTTACGGCTGTTCTTTAACTATTTCTTTTAGTCTTTGTTGTGTTTTACGATACAAGGAGTTCTTGATTCCAGTAAAATGTAGTCGGGCTGAGAGTTTTGGAGTCTACATGATACATAAAGGCCCCCCCAAAATTCATGATTTTAGGACTCATTGTTTTTTGAACTGGAACTCAATGGTTCTGGACTGGGACTTGTGATTTTTTGCAAGATGAGTCCCAGGACTCGCCATAACTATTTGCAACAAAATCACTGATACTTAGGGAAAACACTACTGATCCAGATCACTTCTCGTTTCGTTGCCCAGTTTTGGTTTAACCCTTTAAGCCCCAATAGTGACCAACATCAATTTTCCCCTTACAATATCCATAGATTGTTAAGTGCAACATCTATGAGAATTAATCAAATGATCACAAAGAGAAAAATCTCTGATCTTTTATCAATTTCTCCCAACTAATTCCGTAAGGAAATGTATAGAGATCAGTTTGGAGAATTTGTATTTAAATACTGGGGCTTAAAGGGTTAAGATATCAGCACCGTTTTGCTCTCATGACCCCATGCAAAACCTATATTTGACTTGGATGTTAACGTTATGACAATGACCCGAGACATTCATAAGGTGTTTTACTAAAGAGAAATTAATAATAACGATTTATTGACAGTATTTCCAGTCTACATGGTAGCTCTATATCCGTCATGCTAACTGAAAACTAACGACTTACATAATGTTATTCAAGAATCATTCACTATTTTACAAAATGCACTTAAAAACTGTTTAAACTATAACATCTAAGATACTATAATTATGTTCTTTGAGTAACCATAACTAAGAAACCTTATCAAGACAACTTGTAACAGGGGCACCCAACGGCAATTTTCGGGAAAATATCTGTTCGGAAGACGATTTGAGATCTAGAATTTTCGGAGCATTTGTTGTAAAATTTCTTGCTTGCCTACCTCTCCTAGGATTTTCGAATATCTACAAAATGGTATAATTACTCATTTTTAACGGATTTTTACCCTAAAAAAGGCCACCTAGAATTTTCGGGAGCCTTTTCCTGGCTGAAATTTTCGAGAAGGTAAGTTTTTATCCCTATAATTTTCGGATCACTAGATTTTCAGCTAGGAAATCCGAACAGATGAAAAGTTTTTAGGGGATAAAAATATGCCTATATCTACCGTTTGAATACTAAAATACATTCAACAATGCTATATGTTAAGTAGTTTTGAACTATGTCCTCGTTGGGTGCCCCTGTTGTAAGGTTAAACTTAGGCGCTTGTCGGCCCTACTCTTTAAAATTGTACTGAAACAATTATTTTTGAAAGTATTTAAGTCTGGACACCGCCTCGTATATGCGGGTAGGACATTGAATAAAGTCGCCAACGAGTCCTGGAAAGTATCCTTAACTTAAAAGAATGTCTATTAAAGGCGCATTACTAGAGCGTAGTGTCACTGGGGATTGTGCCTAGGCAGTTGCAAGTATTCGGGCCAAGCTTCACTAAAAAGAGATAGATGTCCAAGCTTAAGAATGTTTAATTGTGTATTTTCTAGTGTAGGTAGCCAGCCAAGCTCAAGGACGTCCCTTTCTGAATAGAAACGATTCAAGACAAAACCAGCAGCGGCATTCTGGACGCGTTGTGCTCTTTTCTGCATAAATGTGGGAAGTGGATAAGTGACGTTGTAATTAAAGTTAAGTTTGGATAGCTCGAGGCTTTGACCAAGAGACTTCTCAGTGTCTTGTGGTGTCATGTTCTTGATCTTTCTTAGAGTGGCTAGCACTTTATGGCATGATGATGTGACCTTATTTACATGTTCTGTCCGTTTAATGTCCTTACCTTGCCAAGTCCCTAACAACTTAAACTTCTCTACCCAATCAACTGTCTTGTCTTTCAAGGTGAGAGGTGGAGTCTTAGTATCCGTCTACATCGAAGTCTTTGGGAGTGGCGTGATGCAGCCCCGTTGTGTTGTCAGCGTACTGAAAGCAAGAGGAGCTATCTTGTAAGCAATCTTGCATATCATTCTCATAAAGATTGAAGAGAACGGGCCCACGAATTGAGCCCTGTGGAACATTAAAGAATAACAGTGCTAAACTTGGCATTAACACCGTGTGGTTAATTAGATCTAATTACCCGTCGTTTCGACTTTGTATCGAAAAGACCGGTTTCCAAAACCTTGATTTTTGGCAAGTTACCCCAGGTATCAGACGTTTTTTTCTCGCGTGCAGCAGAATCCTTCGGTGTTGGCCTCATCTTTGTAGCCTGTGTACAGAACCCCCCTTCCTTCAGGAAAAATTGGAGAAGGGGAGGGGGGTTCTGTACACAGGCTACATCTCTGGCCCAAGGCCCAAGCCTGATGACTAGCAGCAGAGGCTTTTCATGCGCGGTTTCCGGTTTCGGTCGCACCCGTCTGGTATCTTGGGAAGACGAGTGGCGAAGTTATGAAAACGTGACCGAAACTGGAAATCGCGAATGAAACTTCGCTGCCGCGCTCCTGGTATTGACTAATAAGCATTTTTTTGCCCTTTTTCCGTGGGGAATGTCATCAAATCCTAAAATTGTACAAATTCTAACATCTGCGTAAGTCTTAAACAGTATCGCGACGGATAAAACATTAAATACAGAATCTACTCCTCAGCCCGACCTGTAATACTAAGCTACTCATCTTGAGACGGGAATTCTTGTCGTCTCGCTTCAGTTATAGGGGTGTAAATTGAAGATTTAAGTCTATACTAAGGTTTTCAGGACAGAAAGCTAAATATAATATTTTTCGTATACAGATAATGATTCGTATCGCTTAAAGTTGTTTCTCAGACACACGTGGAAAAATGCAAACAGCCGGAACAGGCAGAAAAAATACATACCAGAACAGGAGGAGAAAAGCAAACAAACAGAAAACATGCACACATGGCTAACCAACAAAAATTTACAAGCAAAGCAGAACTGTGTTCCTCACCCCCGTTTCACTTCTAATGGTCCGTCCCTCGCACTTCCGTTTGAGCGACGCATGTCAACCGGAAGTGAGACCTCGCTTTTAAAATGCCTTGAAACTAACAAATTTGTATTACTAAGTTTCTTTTCTCTTATAAAGGCGATTTACCTGAGAGTTTGAACCAAACCACTGCCCAATGATGCAAAAAGTCCACTTCCGGTTGACGTCCTTCGCTCAAAAACGCTGTTGCTTAAGCCCCTAATACTGGGCCACTCTCAGATTTGGTAGCCATCACAAGTATCTCGTCCCTTTTCACAGGGACACGCCTTTCCCCTCGCTCCGTACAACTGAAACCTCCTTTGTTAACTTTTACTTGGTGTACCAGGAACCTGAGTGTACTTATTTTTCACAGGAAGAAGTTGAAAAAATCTAAAACTTTGGGACTGAACAACCAACCGGCCTCGTCCGTAGGGACTCTTTCCCATTGGGCTTTTTCCCATTGAGAAGTTAAGGGGGGAAAGAGGACTATGGTCGTCCGAACGTTTCAAAATTCGCTAAACCAGCTAAACTTAAATTCGTTGTCGCTATCTTGAATTCGTTGTCGCTAAATTCAATTTTGTTGTCGCTAACTTGAAGTCGTTATCGCTAAATTTTATTTCGTTGTCGCTAACTTGAAGTCGTTGTCGCTAAAATTAAACTCGTTGTCGCCAACTTGAAGTTGTTGTCGCTAACATTAAATTTTTCGTTGTCGCGAACATGAAGTCGTTGTCGCTAACTATCAAGGCGCTAAACTTAATTCGTTGTCGCTAACTATGAAGTCGTTATCGCTAAAATTAAGTGAACTCGGTATCGCTAACTATACCAAGGCGCTAAAATTTACCAAGGGAGTGGAGAGAAGGGATTTGAAGGTTCCCGTATGAAACCGAGGAGGCCTAGGAACAAGTCAATTTTTCGTTTTTGGGCTTCCTATGTTTGGGAGCAAACATGGCGGCCACAAATGTATTTATCGGTTCGATCGAATCATTACTAAATGATATGGAAAGACTCAGTGAAACCCAAAATCCTCGCTGAATCCTGATGTCATTGACAGCATGATAAGTCGCCTCCAGTGTGCGAGTGCCCGGGGGGGGGGGGTACTCGCAGGAAAATTGGGTAGGGGGTGTGCGGCCCGCTTCCCAAAACCCTTACCCTATTTATGACCAAAATCTTCGATTTTCCCTACCCCATTTATGACCTAACCAAAAATTTGATACCCTATTTATGACCTGACCCTTAATTAATACCCTGTTTCAGACCTGCCTTATAATTATTTCCCTAGTTCAGACCAATGTTAAAGGCAATGTTTATCTGCTTTTATTAGGTAGGTTATAATACTGCAAAGTTAAGACTACAGTGCAAAATCGTTACCCTATTTATGACCAAAATGGCGGCAAAATAGCCAAAATCGATACCCAATTTATGACCAAAACGGCTGAAAAACCCTACCCTTTGGGGCCGCACATACCTATATAGCCCAATTTAGGGAGTACCCCCCCCGGGGCGAGTGATACCACGAATCAACTGATGCACCGATCAACAAGTAACTATACAGCTTTGTCGTCTTTATACCAGCACTTGTTAGTTTTCCTCGAAAGTTGGCAGAATCGTGCTTGGAGAACAAATCACTGTTGTTCTGTGTCCCATACTGTTAATAATCGTAGGCCAATAATATCAGGCTGTGACGGACCAACAGAGAGAATCTCAGCATTTCTTGATAGGCTGTTGCAACCTATAGCACAAAGACAGGCTTCTTATCTTAAAGACTCCACAGACTTCATTAATTTCATAGAAAGCACAGAAGTCCCAAAGCACGCGATCATTGTTTCAATGGACGTGACAAGTCTATATACACCAACATTCCACAGGAAGAGGGGATCAAAACTATATGCAAAGCATATGTTACTCACTACAAAGATAAACCCCCGATTCCAACACAGTCACTTGAACGAGTGCTCAGACTCATTTTAAAAGAAAATTCATTCCATTTTTATGGAAAAAATTACCTCCAAACACACGGGACAGCGATGGGAACAAAGGTCGCTGTTGCTTTCGCAAATATCTTCATGGCGAAAGTAGAAACAGAGTTATTAAAAAAGAGCGCAATAAAGCCTGTCTGTTGGAAAAGATATATAGACGACATCTTCTCTCTCTGGGGTACCGGAAGAGAATAAATAACACACTTCATTGAACAAGCAAATAATCACCTAGCCTGCGAAGCGCAGACGCATTTCCGGTCGTCGCTTCTCTCCCTCCGAAAAATAGCGTCGCTATTTTTCGGAGGGAGAGAAGCGACGACCGGAAATGCGTCTGCGCTTCGCAGGCTAATAATCACCACTCCACTATTAAATTCACAGCAGAAATCTCTGAGGAAAAAGTCACATTTCTGGATACAATTGTGTACAAAGGCAAACGGTTTAACAGTACGTCAATTCTCGACATACGAACGCATTTTAAACCTACTGAAACTTTCCAATATACACATTTCACGTCTTGCCATCCATTAGGGGTCAAGAAGGGCTTTATAAAAGGCGAAGCCCTCCGATTACTCAGAACAAATTCCTCAAAAGAAAACTTTCAAAACCCGACTAGAAGAATTCCAGAAGCACCTTAGAGAGAGAGGTTATCCACGAAACTTAATAGCTCTAACTCTCTCTGAAATACACTTTGAGAACAGGAAAGAAGCACTCCGACAAAAACCATCAAGAGAAAAAACCATTTTGCCCTTTGTCACGCAGTATCAACCATCAGTTCCCAGCCTTAAAAACATTCTTATGAAACACTGGCAACTGATAGAGAAACAACCTCTTCTTAGACAGATCTACAAAGAACCTCCAATTATATCATTATACAAACGAGGAAGGTCTCTGAAAGATATACTCGTAAAAGCTAAACTCTGAGATTTAAAGGCTAAAACACGTGGGTGGAAAGCGTGAGTCATGCTTGTCAACCCCTGTGATATTCCTCGGTTTCATACGGGAATCTTCAAATCCCTTCTCTCCACTCCCTTAGTAAATTTTAGCGCCTTGGTATAGTTAGCGATACCGAATTCACTTAATTTTAGCGACAACGTATGGTGGCCGATATAGACATAACACGAATAATAGATGGCAAAACGTATACAAACTTAACAAAAAACACCCCAACTTAATTAACATCATGTCAACTTAATGATACCCAGGCAAACTTAATAAAACGCATGCAAACTTAATAATACGCATGCAAACTTAGTAAAGAGCAAGCAAACTTAATGATACGCGTGAAAACTTAGTAAAGAGCATTCAAAGTTATTAATACGCATGCAGACTTAATAAAACGCACGCAAACTTAGTAAAGAGCATTCAAAGTTAATAATACGCATGCAAACTTAATAAAACGCATGCAAACTTAGTAAAGAGCATTCAAAGTTAATAATACGCATGCAAACTTAGTAAAGAGCATGCAAACTTAATAATACGCATGCAAACTTAGTAAAGAGCAAGCAAACTTAATGATACGCAAGCAAACGTAATAATATGCATGCAAACTTAGTAAAGAGCATTCAAACTTAATAATACGCATGCAAACTTAATAAAGCGCGTGTAAACTTAATAATACGCTTTCATACTTAACGGAACATGCGCCACCTTAACAAAGAGCATACAGCTGGCGCTGTTATGATTACTTAGCAGCCTGGCTTTTTTTCCATGTTTTTGGCGCGTTCGGACCGTTCGTATACTCTTTACTAAGTTTGCATCCTTTTTACTAAGTTTGCACGCGTATTATTAAGTTTGCATGCTCTTTACTAAGTTTGTATGCTCTTTACTAAGTTTGCATTCGTTTTATTAAGTTTGCATACTCTTTACTAAGTTTGCATGCTCTTTACTAAGTTTGCATGCGTTTTATTAAGTTTGCATACTCTACTAAGTTTGCATGCGTTTTATTAAGTTTGCATACTCTTTACTAAGTTTGCATGCTCTTTACTAAGTTTGCATGCGTTTTATTAAGTTTGCATACTCTTTACTAAGTTTGCATGCTCTTTACTAAGTTTGCATGCGTTTTATTAAGTTTGCATGCTCTTTACTAAGTTTGCATGCTCTCTACTAAGTTTGCATGCGTTTTATTAAGTTTGCATACTCTTTACTAAGTTTGCATGCGTTTTATTAAGTTTGCATGATGTTAATTAAGTTTGCATGTTTTTTTCTAAGTTTGTGTACGTTTTGCCATCTATTATTTGTGTGTAATGCCTATATCGGCCACCATAACAACGACTTCATAGTTACCGACAACGAATTAAGTTTAGCGCCTTGATAGTTAGCGACAACGACTTCATGTTCGCGACAACGAGAAATTTATTGTTAGCGACAACAACCTCAAGTTGGCGACAACGAGTTAAATTTTAGCGACAACGACTTCAAGTTAGCGACAACGAAATAAAATTTAGCGACAACGACTGCAAGTTAGCGACAACGAAATAAAATTTGGCGACAACGACTTCAAGTTAGCGACAACGAATTTGAATTTAGCGACAACGAATTCAAGATAGCGACAACGAATTTAAGTTTAGCGACAACGAATTTTAATTTAGCGACAACGAATTTCAATTTAGCGACAACGAATTCAAGATAGCGACAACGAATTTAAGTTTAGCCGTTCGGACGACCATAGAAGACAACCTGGCGGGAAAGGACAACCTGATCGCAGGTTGGAATGGACCAAGTTCAATTTATTTCTTAAAAAAATTATACCCGGCTTGAAGGAACAGAAAAAAAAAAAAAAAGAATGCATTGTTCAGGCTTAACTTGGCGATTTATCATCATTTTTTAATATCATTCTACTCTACTTGAAAAGTGGAGCCACTGACCAGCAAGTACTACTTGAATACCCGTCGCCACCATGTTGTCACGTGACTAGTAAATTTTAATAACGGTAGGATGTGGATAGCGTAAGTTCGAGAGCGGAATTTTCGTTGTGTCATAAACAACTTCAGCCTGTGGCAGGCTTCCTGCTTCATACCACAAGCTGGGAAAAAGGCCAAGAAAGCGAGTTCAACCGTGATAGTGAAAGGAAAAAGCAATGGTTATGAATAACGACACACTGAAGCAGGGAACGCCGACTCATGCTAGACAACTCGCGGAGAGCGACGACATTGCTAGCAGCTTGGTCTTAGACTCGATGCTGGGTTTTACCACGCATAAAATGGCCACCAGATTTCGTCCTCTGAAGGTGGACCAAGAAATCGTAAAGAAAGCACTCGAGCGATACGCCAAAGACAGAGACACAGAGCAAGCTTACAACGAAATCGTCTTCAACGGGGGGGATTGGGGGCGATGCTACTTCATCACAAAATCCAAAACTCAGATTGCGGCCTTCAAGGAACATGTAAGTTTATATATTTTGGTCCACAGTCAAAATTCTTTTCTTCCTTTATGTTATTTTCCTTCTCCGAAAGTGCAGCATATTTTGAACTGATTTGAAGGAGCTTTCGTATTTCGATTTGTAAACGCGTGTTCCGCTTTGTGTTGCAAAGAGCTTTACTACGACTTAAAAAAACTTTTGTGTGTTCCTAATTTATGCACGAAGCGGTTTTATTGTTTTATTTTCAGGTATCCAACTCTTGCATGTCAAATCTAATGTTCGGATTTGAATTTTCACCGAACGTCATCGGCTAGATTTTTTCGGTTTGATATTTTTGACTTCCGTTGTAAATCGAAATTCAATATGGGGGTTTTGAAATGACGTAATCGTGCACTGAGATGGTTTCGGTGCCGGCGTGCCGTTTCACAATGCATTTTGTGTCCCCCACATAAGCCAAAAGCAAAGCGCTCTTGATTACGGAACTTTTCTTATATATGAATCATTAATCCAAGTGTTCTTGATATTTACATGGCTATTGGCGAATCTTTGCTGATGTCATTGTTTACATTTTTTCTCATTAGAATATGAAGGAGTCATGGCCGTATATACAAACTAAATTCAAAAGTTGAAAGAGCTGTTGAACATGAGCAATTTGTGCAATTTTCAGCTCTTTGCAAGCAATAATGAAGAAAAATCAGCCATTGAAAACTGCAAAATTGCTGGGTGGCAAAACAGTTAATTAGCTATATATAATCAGATAATTTCTCCCAAACCATTTGGTATATCAGGGTCAAATTTTCAGAGATAACTGAAATTGTTATGCTCTTTCAATATTCAGAGGTTTTATTTTATTAGCTTTATCAGATAATGATACCGGTAAGCATATATTAATGAGGCAAAAAATATAAATAAATATTTGCCTATAAAAATATAAATTGAGGACTCACTTTGGAAAAGTGTGATAACCTGGAATCTAGAGAAAGAATGATAGGAACTTCAATTCACACAGTAATATTGTCGCATGACCAGTGTATAACTCAAGTTACAGAACATCAGCTGTGAACAGGATAATCTGTGAGAGGCTTTTTTCAATAAAGCAGCAATCAGTAAAACAGACATCAGGATAAATAATATTGTAACTTTAGTTTTGGGTTCGTAAAGTGCTTTGTATGGTGTGTTGCATCCCTCCAAATGATCCTCCAAGTGCCTGTGCATCCGCATTCAACCCAGGTTACCACTCTTTTCCATTGTGAACTGTATAGACCAATAGATCAGTGGTATAGTTTACTGTTCTCACTTTCGTCCACTTTGATGAAGAAGGACAGAAATAAAAGGTGACAGGTTTTTCTTTTGATTGTAAGCAAAACAATAGTTCTTTGATCTTTAACGGCTTCTTCTTCTCGACTATACAAACAGGTTCCTTTATAAAGGAATCAGCCTTACATTACTCTTTGTTTTCACTTAGAATACATTAGCAAATGTAGACAAATTAAATGCTTTTTTTCTGCATTAGGTTTTCAGATACATTGGAATTTTTAATTCAAACTCTGGTTTTAAAGTCGTGCCTTGTGACCGATATTCTGGTGAGGAACGAGGTGCAAAAGTTGTGTCTACATGTGATTGGTAAGTAGATCTTAATAGTTGTCTTTAAAAGTGCTTTTCCTCTCAGGGCTCAGAAAAATACGAAAAACTGTGGCAGGATTAGCTCAGTCAGCAGAGCGCTTGACTGCAGAGCCGGAGGTCGCAGGTTCAATTCCCGGGGCCAGACCAATACTTAAAATAACTTAGAAATGAAGGGACAGTTTTCTTTGCCCTGCAGGCGCCTGGACGTTTACGTGGCTCAGATGACCACGTAAAATGGCGGTCCCGTCTCCATTAGGAGACGTAATAATTAGTGTCTCCAGTTAGCGCTTCCATGCTAAATACATTGACACCGAAATAAAGTGCCTTTTTTTTGATAGACTCATAGTTTTAAAATTGAGTTTAGGTTGGAAATATGAAATTTGCAGGGTGCTATGAGTGTTGGCCACACGTTGAAAGTGATGCAAGGGTCTTGAGAACTCAAAAATGGCCTATCCTGACAAACACTTGATACTATTAATATTACAAGGCTTGAAAAAACTTGAATTTCAGCTTGTCCTGTGGGCAAGAGCTCTCATATTCTGCTTGTCTAGGGCCACTTCTTGCTTGTCTTAGTTAATGATTTGTTAGAGGAGGACTTGCCTGGACCCCTGCCCACGGGGCAAAATAGCTTAAAAAGTTACTTGCCCAGCAAGAAAATCTACTTGTGCCAGACTACCAGACAGGACTTTTTTCTTGGTGGATCCATTGTTATTACAGGCACATTTAACTGTGACAAACTTTCAGTGTGTTATCCAATGCCTAAGTTTAACATCTACTGTTATCTCCAGATAGCCTGGAGTTGTGCTCTAGCAGCACCCAGAGGCCCATAGCACCCTGCCTTTGCTCTCGCGTGACTAGGAAATCTCAGTTTTTGTTTAGGAATTATGTGCTAGGCAGCCTGGATTTCACAGGTTCAGAGCACTGGGCTCCCTAGAATTTCTCTTAGAGCACAGCCTTGTAGCCAATATAGTGTTTTTATTGCAGGACTGTGTTACAGCAGAGGCCAGTGGCTGCTAGTGAAGTACTTTAATATACCATAGGGCATGGAGGAAATATTAGCCCTTGCACAAGACTTGATGCTGTACACTGTATATGCCGGGCACCCTGCTAGATTATTGTTTTGCGCTCCCATTTCATAGCGCAGAGGAAACTTTTTTACCATGCTCAGTGAATTATTATTCTTCTGTTTTTAGGTACAAAGGTGACAAGCTTCCGTATCTGTGTGGATGCATTGCAGCAATGACTGAAGAGGAAGAGAAAAAGCTTCTACGTCCTGGAGAAAATGATTTTAGCATTATGTTTTCCTGTAGGAAGAATCTATCACAACTGTGGCTTGGGCCTGCAGCATACATCAACCATGGTATGTAACAGAAACAAATCTAATATATGTAATATTATATAGTTTATGATTGTACAATATATATTGTATTAGACAGTATAAACCACTTATTCACAAGTGAATAGTGTGTTCATTTTGTAAGGCAATAGAGTAAACCTGTGACCCAGAATGGCATGATTTAACATATCTTCCTTTGTTTCCTTGCAGACTGCCGGCCCAACTGCAAGGTATGCTTCCATATAAGTTAGTATCTTGTGCCTTTCAAACATGCCTGAGATGGTTTTCCTTCTAAGCTGTCCTATTTTTCCACCCCAATTCATTAACGTGAACTTTAACAGGGTTGTACATTGTAAGTGCTCTCTAATGATTATTAATTATTACTCCTGAAACAAAAGCAAGTTTTTATGGCTAAACAGTAAGTTTAGTTGTCAAACTGCAAGCAGTGATTTACTTTATGTAATCCTTTTTTCTGAGATGGTCTAAAAACTGTTTTGGCTGCCTTATCCAACATTTTTGTCCCTACAAGTGTGCAAGTTCAGGGCTGTGCTCTAACAGAGCCCAGGGGCCCCAGGCGCCTACATATGTAACTTTTGCTCTTTGGGGACCAGAAAATCTTAGTTCTTTCATGCAAATCATACACTGTGCACCCTAGTTTTTAAAGGTTCAAAGCACTGTGCTCCTTTCAATTTTCCTTAGAGCATAGCTTTGGAGGTGGTACTGAAGGTGCTTCAAGAGTTGTATGTGAATACAAATCTTTCGCAAACGAATTTCTTGTTCCAAGGAAAGGTCCTTGGTTACACTGTAAACAACTTTAATGATTGTCAGTACTAATATGTACAGTTGTTTAATGACTTTTTACTGCGTGGTGCAGTTTGTGTCCATAGGTCGAGACACTGCTTGTGTTAAAGTGTTGAGAGACCTGGAGCCTGGTGAGGAGATCACATGTTACTATGGTGACGATTTCTTTGGTGACAACAATTGCAATTGCGAATGTGTGACATGTGAAAGGTACATCCCTTTTAAAGCTTTTCGTAAACAGGATTCACGTCATTCAAAAAACAAGCATTTCTTGAAATTTTTCTGTGTTAATCGACTGTACTTTCAGTTGTAGTGGGTTTAGTTAAGCACCCTCATTATTAAGCTCTCTTTATCATGATCAAAGAAAGAGTTTCGGGGCATTGGTCCCTTTGGCACAAAGAGAAATTTTATGATATGAGATTAAGGTGCTTTACTTGTTATCATCATGATTTGATCCTTCTCCCCAAGTGGGAAACACTGCAGGAGTATTTTAACATGTGTCCAGTTCACTATGATAAGATTTTATAATTTATTCTTGTTAGCAATAATCAAAGCTGCAGATAATCTTATTACCACCAGACTTGAAAAAGTGACTCGTTTTCCATCAGTCCAATTATCAAACCAAACAGGACCGTTGGGAGTATTTATAAATTTACGGACATGTTTATTCTTTTTTCAAAGAGCCTTTTTGACTGGGCAATTTTTTGTTAATATCTTTTTACAGACGAGGTACTGGGGCATTTACATCCAAGGTGAAAGCTGTTGATAAGAAACAAAAGTATAGTTTCAGAGAAACGGACAAGAGGTTAAAGAGGTTGGCTCGCCGAATGACAGGTAAACGCTACAAAATTATTGAGAAATTACAAGTCAGCTTACTGTAGTTCTTGATATGGTGTAATGAAGGTGCTGTTTAATAGTAGCCTTAATCAAGTAGTTGTACAATGATTGTAGAACATCCCGTGAGCGATTATGTTTTTGTTGCAAGTTACCTTTTAGAGTAAAGGTTCAAGACAACTGCAATAGAAAGAAAATTACAAAAAAAAAAAAAAAAAAGCCTGAGAATCATCATAAATGCTTCTGAGATTTGGACGTGTGGTTGAGACTCCAAGGCCATAGTTTTTCTATGTACAGTTTCGGACTTTAAGGACAGGCTTTGGCTTACTGTACATGTTTCTGATAATAATTATTTTTACTCCGCTGACACACAAATCAGTAATGAGAAATCATTTTACTGATTCTATGACGGACAGTTGCGTGAAAAATAATTTCATGAGAATCTGACTCTACTGTTTAAAAAAAATTTTATTGTTAGTACTTGATTGAACAAAGTCATACAAGTAAAGGTTGATTTATGTCTCACAATCCTTCCATTACCTTCTCACAGGCTCATTTCTTGATGTTGATAATGTTCCCTCACCTAAAGTGTCAGATTCTGTGGACAGTGGTGCAGAAGAAAAACTCTGTGAAGAAATTGATTGCTTGATATCTGTTGATCTCCACACAACTGATCGTGAACGAAACCAATCAACAACCACAATTCCTACAAGTAGATTTTATTCTTCTTCTAAGAGACCAAAACCTCGGGCCAGTGTCACAATTGGTCTAAAAGAACTGAATGCTGCAAAAAGAAAACGACGGAGAAAAGGCCCAAGGTTATGCATGCCCACAAAACGTCGGAGAAAGCATACTTTTATTGGACATATTACAGAAGGCCCACTTGATGAAGTTTGTGCATTTGTTCCACCAGAGAGGCACACATCTGTGGATAGTGGTTTGGACATAGCTGACAATGCTGACAATGATTTGTTTACGTATAGTGATAAATATAAATCTAACTTTGCGTGTGACTTGTATCTTCCATCAAGGTCATTGGGAAAGAACAGTGACGGTTTAATGCTGGCCCGACATTGTTTATCTCTGGATTCAAATCTTGGCCTTCTTCCTCTTCAGAAAAGCAGTGCCAGTTATCGCTGCCCGTGCTGTCCTTGAACTTTTTAAGTCAGTGGAACATTGAAAACTATTATTATCCATGTGTCTCAGCACTACACTTACAAAAACTTTCAGTACCTTGAACCTTTGCTAAAAAAAGACCTTTACTATTGGGCCATTTGCGTGATGATGTCTTTTTACTGCTACGACCAGATATAATTTTTTTCTCTTTAATATTTAAAATGGGTAAGCCCAGTGAGGTTTTGTTAAAAAAAAACCTACTTTGCACAACAAAGCGAAACCATGAAGGTTCTGGTAGTTGTAGTATAATGACGCCATCATGCAATGGCTTTTTCTGACTTTTACACCTGACTTCAGTCAATTTTATCAGTTTCATGAAAGTTTAGTTTTGGAAAATGTACACCCCTTCAATTTCCGCTGACCCACAGGAATGACAGTTCAGCTTTGCTGTAAAGAGGCAGCTGAGAGTTTCCTCCCACAACACTCCCTTCCTCAATATTAGGAAGTTTATGCATCTGCTACAGTGATGGAAGTTATTAAAGATGTGTGACTAATCAAGATGGCAGTGTATTCACAATCTTTCACATTTTACAGCTGCAATGACCAGCTCCCTTAATTTATCAAGAAAATAATGTCGGAAGATTTTCCCACCGTTAAAAATTTGTAAGAGACTGCATCCACATTAAAAAAATGAAAATAATGATTGGTCTTCCTAAATTGCCTTAGCCTGCAAGAGCAGATTTTTATTTTGCTCCTTAAACCTGCCATTTTTTGTACTTCACTGATTGTTGTTGCATAAAGTCCCTTTTCAGCATTGACATTTTCTGGGTCTACACATAATTTCTTTGTGGTGAAAATTAAGAAAAAAAAAACAAAAAAATATTAGTGTTGTATCCACATTAAAGTAATATATTCATCTATAAAATAATAATAATAATAATTATTATTATTATTAGCCGGAAAACAATGACTTACAAAAATGTGACTTAGTTCTCTTTGATGTCTTCTCTATTTTACATTAAGCAAGTTAACTTATATGTGCCAGTATTGTTCAACATTACATCAGTGTCTAATCCTTTGTTAACATGTGGGTTCTAAATTGCCTAAAGAAATATTAAGTCTGTAGTTTTTTGTCAATTCTGACTTTCAAAGGAAGATTATAATCAGGATTTTCAGAAATGCAGTTGCTTTAACTAAGACACCCGTTTTTCTCTGTGGCAGGGGAATTTGAGGGAAGTTCCTTTCATTTCAAAACAGGTGGAATTGTTATTATCTGGGTGTTGTGGCACTGGTTGTCACCTTTATCTTGAATATTGTACCCTTTTATATTCCCAGGAATGTTCTTTTTTTTTTTTTTTACAAAAAATACCATTATTTGGGAAATGAAGAGTCCCATGTGAATGATCGTAGTTTTCCCTAAATCTCTTATTTTGGAAGTGAAAGCAATGGAACTGTGTGCTTTGGAAATTTTCAGAATGTGTTCAAAAAAAGATCTTCAGTAACCATGAGTAAACCTCAAAACCATCAACTCATTACTGCTGTAGAGTTTGCAGTCTAGTTTTCTCACGTCTGATCGGTTTTTCCCTTGCGTAAATATGCAATTACGATTTAATTCCATAAAATCAATTATTTCTGGGCTGCGTTGCTCAAAGCTGGATTAGTGTGAAATTTGAATTCAGACATGAAATCTTAAAAATGAGTTCAGTCCAAATTCTTTTTGTCTACGGTTTAATTAATGAATGGTCTAAAGAGAATAGAGAAAATATCAAAGAAAATGCCCTTATTAAACAAAAGAAAAAGAAACTCGGATTAAAATTATTTAACCCCAAGTTTAAGCACTAATCAGCCTTCAAACAACTGGGCCTCTGGTGTTCATGTTTTTTTGAGGTTAACAATAAAATCTTAGTCCTTAACTTGTATTGACCTTGGTATTAAGTGCTTAGTACTGAGAAGTATAAGCGCTATATAAATATTCTATTATTATTATTATTAGCCTGTTAAAGAAATTATTGATTAGGCTGGAAATAGTCAAATATTTAATTAATGTGTAAGTTCTTTTTTTATTGGCCTGGCTGGGGTGGTTGTTTCAGAGCTGACCATTAACCCTTAACCAAAAACTCTCTGTCATTTATTTTGCCAGACCTTTATTCAAAAGCTAGTTCTGCATGTTATTTAAGTTTCATGTGAAAACAGGACATTATCTATACAAACAGAAACTAAAGGATAGAATTAATTTGTACAAAATCATTCGGTATTGGTATTGATCAGAAGTGAACTGATAGCCTGTAAGTCAATTGAAGTTCAGTGGGGTAACTAAGTCAATCTTCAAACAACCTGGTCAATCTATCTGAAGACTTTCTGAGAGAATAAAAAGAGTGAAGAAGTGATTCCATGCAGTTATGATGTAGTCACATGTAATATGCTTAAGCTGACCTAAGATTTTCCAATGCATTTTTAGTTAATATAGGGCTTGAAAAAAGCCCCATCTGGTAGTTGGAACATAAGTAGATTTTCTTGCTGGGCACATAACTTTTAAAGCTTACTTACCCAACGGGCAAGGGTCCATGCAGGCAAGCCATCCTCTAATAAAATTAATAACTAAGAACAGCAAGAAGTGGCCCCAGCCAAGCAAAATGTGAGAGCTGCTTCCCCACAGGACAAGCTGGAATTCAAGTTTTTTTTTCAAGTCCTGTAGTATTAAGTACGAAATATTTGTCAGGAGGGACCATTTTTGAGTTCCTAAGACCCTTGAACTCCTTTCAACGTGTGGTCAACACTCCTAGCACCCAGCAAATTTCATATTTCCAACCAAAACTCAAATTAAAACGACCAGTCTATCATTCCTTGAATCAAGACCAGGATGACAGAGTTCAATCAGTTAGGACCTAACTGTGAGCAAGTTATTTCATTCAGAGATATTTGGTCCTGGGTAATAACAAGCAGTATGCAGTTCAAGTATTTTTGCCAGTTACCTAGCCCTTGTAGCAGGCACCAGTTTTTTTAGGCCAAAGGGAGAGATTGTGACAGAGGTGCTTGTCGGAAAATTTCTAGAACACCCCTAAAAGGCACCAGAATCTTGTTTTATGGGCGTATCCCAAATTCATTTCTACCCCCTAAGAGGTACCAAAATGAATTCAACGACAACAAATTGTATAACTACATGGCACTGCAAATTTTCTCGAGGATTTTTTGAAAGTACCATATTTACTCGAATAGACGCTGCGGCGTTTATTTCATTTTTCACGATCCAGCTGCTGCATTTATTCGGGGGCGGCGTTTCTTCAAAAATCACTTTATTCAGTACTAAATATCGTACTACATTATGGTAACTTTTTTACTAGGTAACAGTAACAAATCTCAATATATAAATGTCGTTCATTTTGTCTATTCAATTGTGATTTTTACACAAAGTTAAACTTCTGTTTCAACATCACTGTCCTCCTCGTGGTCGCTGGTTTAAACTTGAAATAGACTTTTCTTTAATAATTATTATAAATCATCATTTCCTCAAATAAACGCTGCACCATAGATGCGGCATCTATTAATATTTTGAGTCTCAAGAGCGGTGTCTATTCGGGGGCGGCGTCTATTCAAGTAAATATGGTATTGTCATAAATCTAGAGGCGTATCATTTTTAACAGAATACTGAGACAACTCTGGCAGCAGTCATTTTAGGTTTTAGCTACCTAAGCTGTGCCAATCCACAAATTTTAAAAACCCCTAAAAGAAAGATACTATGAGCACCCCCGTCACTTTTATAGGGGAGTACCCACCTTCCCTGGGTTTTCCCCTCTTGCTATGTAGGACCTAATCAAATAATTAACTTAATGCCTGCCACACCGGCTACCAGTTACCCTAGTTTGCATGCAGGCATCCCCTGTTTGCAATGAAGTGAATATGGAGTTGACATCTGCACAGGATACAAAATGCAAAGTTTATTTCATGGAAGGGGTACTATGTAATATGCTGACAGTTTAATTTGTAGCTGTACATGCCACTACTCAGTCACTACCTTTGACTCATGCTTATTCTTTTTACAGGCTTAGAACAACATTATCAACACACCTTTTTGTAATATGAGATGTCGAGCCTTAATAAAAATCCTACTGTGCTCAAAATCCAATTTTCGATCTGGAGTGCATGGACACCTTTGAATGAGTTCTTAAGAGCTCCTAAGTGCTTTGTGGGTAAACAAATTACAATAGATAAAAAATTGCAATTTTTACAATATTATTGCTATGTGTCTAACTAGGGTAAATTAACTCCATCTGAGGTTCAGACGAGACAGCTTTGGATGACTTTATTGTCTGGTTTGGCTGACATAACTTTGGGTGATATTTTAAAGATACACATATTTTGGTCTTACTTGGTGATCTGTAAAAATCTTTGAATTTGCGAGAAAGTTGCTAATACACATTTTGTGTGTTCTAATCAGAACCCCAGTCCTTCACATCATCCAACATTTTTGCAATTTACCATACATTAAAATAATAGACCTGAATTAATTATTTTCCTTGGTTTCTTGTTGGCTTCCTTCATTCTGAAGGACTTTCCCCAGTTGACGCTGAGTCCTGTAAATGAAGCAAATCAATGGAAATGCTAAATTCCATAGATCAAAGGGAGTTTTCTTGACTCTGCAAGATTGAGCACCGCTACCTCCTTTTGAACTGTGGAAACTAGTGCCTAGCAATTAATCCAAACTACCCTGCTTAAGCTATTTTTGTAAGCAGAGCTTTTCTTTTGCTTGCTTAATTTTGGCATACTCCATCAAGAAGACAAATTTAAAAGAGGTAAGAATCATGATAAAACTGTGACAGTTTCTAATTCTTCACTTATTATTAAATATCTTAATATGAATAGCCATGTCCTCTTCTACATACCCTGGCTCAAAATACCTAAGATGAAATAAACCGTGCTCATGTCCCAGTTTCGCCACGAACTATTAGGAATTAGACACAAAAAAGACCCTCTGGAACCCAGGTTATTTTACCCAAGATACCCATTTTATGACTTTTTGTAAGAACGTTCAGCCACATGAGAAGCATCCAATCAAAAGCATCATGTCATTTGGCCCCTTTCTATCATGCAAACAAGCTGTTATAAGAGGCCCTAAAGGGCCTGTTTATATGGAGGTGGGGACCCCAGATAGATGAGGTTACATTTTGCGGGTCACCCTACCTATCATGTAAACGTGATCAAATTAAAATGAGAGATTATATGGACAGGCGGGTTACCTCACCTACCTGGGGTCCCCCACCTCCACGAAAACAGACCCTTGGTGGGAAAGGGAAGAGAAACTCCCCCCTCCTCCTCCAGAGAGTGTTTGCAAGCTTCCTAGAGGGTGGGTGCTATTAATTCTATATTTGACGGGGTACCCTTTTCTCCTGGCACCGGTAGTTCAAACGTTAGATAACGCTATCCACCGGATACCTGGGCCTAGCAAGAGGTGTGAGTTTCCAGACAAACCCAATGCACCCTTACTATCTTTATACCCATGCCAGCACGTTCTTCTGTCTCATGGAAACATCACAAATTAAAGTCGTCTGCTTCGAATTTCGACTTCACTTTGTTTTAAAACTTCATGCAATTTATAATCTTAATAATGTCTTTAAAAACGTACGTACATTGACATTAGACTAGGATAATGGCGTCCCTTTCTTGAGGCCAACTTCCGAGTACAGGGAGAAAAAAAGGTGTCTGTTGGACTCATTAATACAGCATTTGATCTACAAAGTAAAGGAGAATAGTAGTATAAGTCTCAACTTTACAATAAGCGTCATTAAAATGGCGAAACTTTCGGGAGAAGTCCACTGCAGCTGGGTTTACATAAACTTAACGTCAAGAATTATGACCGTTGGTTATTATCATAAGCTTACGCTAGTTTTTGAAGTACGAACCTTGACGCACAAAATGGTGCATTCTCTGTTCCCTTCGGCAACGATTTTTGATCTACTATTGAATCTTTGTTCTCGTTTGGTTGAGCATTATTGTTTCTTAGGACTTGACAGTTTTCCATTTTCCTTTTTATAAGCAAACGAATGTCATGTAGTGATCACCAGTTCCAACGAAAAACTTGAAAATGAGCGCTTTTTTTCCATATTTGGAGAATAATGCCATATTTGGAACAAGATGGCTTGAGGGAATTGGGGACGAGGAACATGGAGGACGTGCTTCATCAGTTTGGAGGAGACAATCTAAATAACTCGGGAAAAAAGGTACTTTCACATGGTTTAGTAGCTTGTATGCGACAAATAATAACTAAAAGTATCTTTATAATCCATCAGGTGTAAGATTTGTCGTAAATCAATGTCAAAACACTTGCGTGCCCCGGTCGCTGCCATGATAGCGTGTCATAATCATTCAACTTGAACTCAACTTAAGTTTACCTCGCATAGGTGGTAATTACAGTCCTCGGGAGAAAAGCGAAGTGTGATGATTGTGGACTGATGGAAAGTAAAGATAACGTAAATAAATGATTGGCTGAAAGAGTTACCAAAGTGCGCCCTTTACGTGACTGTAATTACATGGAATTAACGTTATTATGATGAATACTTGGATGCAGTGTCATGCTATTTAAGCTTTAAAACTTACAATGTAGAGCTTTGTAAGGATAGCAACTGCGATACTCCATGGATCAGGGAATCTGGTAGCCCTGTTAAGTTCAGAATTAGCTGATAAAAAGTGTCAGAATTTATACTGGATTGATGGAAAAGTTTGGTGAGGATGAGGTGATTGAAGAACCCTATTAAAAATCCTACTGTTCGTTTATTAAATTTGAATAATTACAGGTGAGAACTATTACAAGGAGTACAAGTGAGTACAAGTGCCGGCATAAGAACTGGGAAATGTTTTTGATAGAAGAGATTTACTGATCTTGTATAGTGGCTGATAATTGAGCCTAGCATAACCTCTGTTCACTCAGCTTTGCTGTTTCATGGTCAAACTTGCAGGACTCTTATATGATGAGCAAACCATACCCAACACAACCAGACCTTCCTCATAGTCAGTATAATCCAACACCATATCAACAGCCTGATTACAGCCAGTTTGATCTGGTGAGAGCCACGCAGTATGGCATCTTTGACAGGTGCCGTGAATTGATTGAGAAAGAGGGTGTTGATGTCGATACACTGGACAAGGAAAATGTTTCAGCTCTACATTGGGCAGCAATCAACAACAGAATAAGGATAGCTGAGTAAGCACTTTTCTAAAGTTTTTTATTTTTATTTTTATTTTATTTTTATTTTTTTTTACTTTTCTTAAGTTGGTGTTTATGTAATCATCCTCTCAACTTGTTCCTTGTCTGTTAGTTTTTCTAATTTCATAAAAAAAAATTGTCACTATTGAAAGAAATTTCAATCAGACAGGGACAGACATTGTTTTCTTCTTTTTTTTTTTGTTTATATGTGATTTATACTGGTTTCCAAACAATAATCATGCAATCACTGTTGAGCTTATGGGTGGACAACCTTTTTCACTTCTTATGTTCTTAGATAGCACTTCTCCTGGAGATGTTGTTCACAATAAGAACTAGTTGAACTGTCCAACAATAACCTGTGTTTTGATCAACAAAATTTTACTATTCTGGTCAATAATTTGATAATCGTAGATTGAAATCAACAAATCTAGATTGAAATCCATCTAACTGTTTTTTTTGACTTCTTAGAAACCAAGAACAATGATGATGATGATAGTGATTAATAATAAATACTTATTCTCCCCCTTTTAAGGGGCTTTGTAAGAATAAGTTTTCCTTTTAAATTACCAACTAAAGAATAAATCCAGCTCTGGTCAGAGGGAACTCGAACCCAGGATGCTCCCTCTGGGCCCTGCTTCCTGTACTTAAAACTCTGCATTTATTGACAGACCTACTTCTACTTCTTCTTCCCTTCAGATACTTTGTGTCAAAAGGTGCTACTGTAGATCAGAAGGGAGGCATATTAAATGCCACACCATTACACTGGGCTGTCAGGTAAGAATCTAGTTACCTCAAAACACTTTTTATGTTTAAAATGACTTGTTGTTACACTTTGTAGTGCCATGATTCAGTTAACCCTTTAAGCTCCAATATTCACATACAAATTTTCCAGTCTGATCTCCATATTTTGCCCAACAGAATTAGTTGAGATGACCAAATAATTTCCCCTTTGGTGATCACTTCATTGATTCTCATAATCTTTTCCCTTGATTTGTATTGATATTGTCGTGAGAAAGTTGGTGTTGGTCATTCTTGGGACAAAAAAGGCTAAAAACCAGTTTGGTCATAGCATTTGCTGAGATTTTTTCATGTGGGCTTGTTTAAATGTGGCTAAATGGAATTTAGGATAAGTTAAACACAAAGCAATGCTGGCCAGCGGTTTCTCCCAGGGCTGGTGTGTGGGGGGGCCGGGGGTTGCCTGCAAGGGCTTCACATTTTTTACAGCATGGCTTTGGATGTCAAGTCATTTTGCATTTGTGTCTCACTGTTGGGCAGTTTTTCGCTAGTTTTTTTTTTTACCCCCAGCCCTACCATCCCTCTTGGCTTGGTAAGTATGTGGTAAGTATCTTAGTTTCCACTGTTTTGGTGGTTGCGGCTGACAGGGTTGTCATGGATACCCTTCGTGTTAGGCTCGGTTTGATTTGTGGCTTCACCTTCCTTTCAGGCACCATTCCCGAAGCTCATCTATTTTTGATGGGTTTAATGTTCTTTACCAACTTTGTTTTTCTATTAATTTGCAGGCAAGGTCATCTTGAAATGGTCGTGTACCTCATGAAGCAGGGTGCAGATCCCGCTTCACTTGATATTGAAGGTAGTGTCACTTTGGAACTCTCCTTAAAGAAGTGTATTGTAGTGTGAACACTAAAACTAGGACACATGGAAGAAGATTGTCTAATCACAATGTTTTCTGAAAACAAAAGGTTCTCAAATTTTTTTTCAAACAGACCAATAAAATTCTAGGTTCAACTAAGCAACCATTGAAGACCGTTTGAACTTACCTGATCTCTCAGGAAACAGCACTCAAATAATGAATGTTGTTGGTCCGTTTGCACAAAAAAAACTTGTGAATGTTTTGTTATTAGAAAATGTTGTGATCGGACAATCTTATTTTAAGTGTCAGCACCGGAAAAGTACTAAGATATCTTTAGTTAATATTTTGTAGCTGAATATATTTTGGTAAACCTCTCCTAAATAATCCTGAATGTTATTTAAATAGTAATAACAATTTTGAAAATAAATCATAATCAGTATTTATTATTGTTGTTCATGATGGATGAGGCAGGAAATTTTTTTTTCTAGTCACCAATTTGGAGAGTAATCTCCAGAAATTGTTCCCCAAAGTAGAAATTTTAGCTCATTGCCACCTTTATCAGGCACTGTTTCATGCCCCTCAACAGTGTGTCATCAACACCAGGAAAGTTTAAAACTCTGGCTTTGTTTTCTATTAACTTCCTTTACGTACTTACCTTTCACCCTGTTCTGCACTTGGAGAGAAGGAATTGACAAAGATGATGACGTAAAAAGTAACAACTGTGTCGTTATACAGGCAAATGTGTTAAAGTAATGATTCACAAATTACTTTGTAATATCTCATTCAATTATTCAATTGTCTTAATAGGTTGTAGTTGTTTGCATGTTGCTGTTCAACATAGTCAGATGGGAGTAGTTGCATATTTAATTTCAAAAGGAATGGTATGTATTCCCTTAGTGAAATACTGTAGCTTTAACAGTGTTTTTCTTGAGCAAATGGGTCAAAGTAGGAAAGGCACAGTGTATATGTACAAGCCTGGTCAAAACATCTTGAGACATTTTGAGGAAATTAGGCACAAAGACGCGCTTTGCTAAACTAACTCATATTCTACCTCTTAAAAAAGCTTTGGGATGTTGTTATAAGGGGCCATTAACTGCTGTCCCCCTCTCCCCCAAGTAGTGTTCATTGTGCTGAATTAAAACTTGAATGCATAACTTCAACATTGCACCGAGGGGGAAGGGGGGAGGGAAGATGCCTCAATTTAACAAGCTATTGCATTAGTGTCCCAAGAGTTTTGACCAGGGTTGTAGTTGTGGGATATTGAACACAATACGAACTGTCAAGACATCTTAACCATATATTTGTGTGTCGGTGGAACAATATGGGACAACAGCTTTGGTTTGTTTCAGGATGTTGATCAGCTTGACAGAAATGGCATGTCACCGCTAATGTGGGCAGCTTACAGATGTTTTGGGTGAGTAGAGCACCGTTGAACCTCTCTGTGTGACCACCTCTCATTAGCAACCAGCTATCCAAACACCAAAATTTTTTCTAGTCAAAGCCCTATAGTTAGAAGCTCTCTTAAGTGACTGGAACCATGTAGGGCTGATGGTTTTATAATTTTCTATTGTTTTAACCTCTTGTAAGCAGCCACTTGACTCATGGCCTTATCTGTTTGATCACTGGGAATACTACACTACTCATGATCAGAGTATGTCAAGAACCTTAAGTGAGAACATGGAACTATACATATCGCAACTTAGAAATTGCATGCAATTACTCTTTCTTTTGGGATCTCCGCTTGAAAGGGAACCCCTATGGACCTATACTCGGAAATGACCACTAACTCTTCACATTTTGGTGGTTACTACAGGAGCCTCAACTGTTTAATTGATTTATACTACTGCATGAGAAATTTCTGCAATTTGATTGGCTCAGAGCAGTCGTATTTCAGCTAAATTTGAAATACCTACATGTGAAAATAATTACAAACCTTTTGCGGGCAGTAGTATAAACAAATGATAGCATGATTTGTATGTGATATTTGGTATAAACACCACTGAAAATACCACTGCTTTAAGCCAATCAAATTGCAGTAATTTTTCATGTAGTAGAATAACTTATACTAATTACCACTAAAAACTGCCATGGTGAGTTGGGCTCCATCTTTAAATATTATTATTATTATGATTATGATGATGATTATGGTGATGGTGATGATGCATAAATAGAGGATATTACATGGCCGCGTGGAGATACGAAATATCTCTTCGAGTGTTGAAAAATATTTCATGAGTGAACGCAGCGAACGAGTGAAATATTTTCAACACAAGAAGAGAAATTTCATATCTCCAAGCGGCCATGTAATGTTCTATTTATTATATAAACACCAATGAAATACCCAACCATTTCACTGAAACAGTTTTATCCTGCGAAAGGCATGATTTATTATGTAGCCATAGCAACAGTGATATTTTCACACGTGGAAATAACATGTTATTTTCACATGTAAAGATATCATGTTTTCGCCCGAAAGCTCACCTGGTATTTCATTGGTGTTTATATAATAATGTGTGGTATGTCACAGAAGGAAAGCAGTTGATGAAGCCTTTGAAATTTCTTCCAATAAAACAGCTATTCTGCAAGAAAAGATTACACAATGTTCTAATTGGTCCCAAAATCAAAACATAGAAAGTTCACTAAAAGTGACTGAAATCCATTTAAATAAACTGTCAATCAGAATTCAATTATAACTCAGTTCAATGTAAAATCAACAAATAGTCATGTAAGTTCCAATAAATTTGGTGGAAACCTTGGCAGATTAGACCAATGTACCAAATCCTACCACACCCTAAGAAAAAAATTGTAGTGAGAATTTAATGACTGTGACATGTATTTGAATCCTGTAGATAAACCATTCTTCTTAGTGCTCAGCAAACAGTACAATGTTATCAACAGTGAAATCTCTAGACTATAAGTTTGTCATAACATTCAAGTACTAAACCACGTAGACATACCTGTACAGCAGAGTCAAGGATGATAGGCTAGTAAAACTAATAATAAAATGCTAATTAATCAATATCTAAATCTAAATCTAAATATCGTTATGTCGGCAAAATCGTTTGGGACATCACGCCAACTCTAAATCATTGCTTTTAAAGAAGACAAGGAGAGAAAATAATCCTTTTGATGCTTTTTTCCAATTATTTTAGGTTGGAGTTGACAAGAATGCTTCTAACCATGAATGCTTCAGTTCCCCTGGCAGACAAATTTCACAAAAACACTGGTAAGACTCTCAGTAAATTTTTTTAGTCTAGGTTGATTCTCAGTTTCCTTTGTCTCCTGGGGCTAGAAAACGAAGGAAATTGAAATCAACCTGGGTTAAATCAAAATTAACCTGAAATCAAGTTTTACCTTTTATTTATTTATTTTTTATTTTAAAAAAGTGTAAAACATCACACATTTTATTTATAACATATACTAACTATTAAAATCCTATTTACAATTAATTCACTTTTAAAAAACTGTTATTATTTTACAATTCCTTTTGTTAAAAAAAACACTTAGTTTTGATTAGAAAAAAAAGTCATTTCATTAAATAAAAATTATTCAAATTAAGAACATTTCATTTCAATTAAAACAATTCATTTCTAATAAAAAAATAAGAAACTATTTTCAAGGTCAATTGCATTCTTACTAAGATAATCACTAAAAAAAATCACTAAAAAAAGAGGAAAATCAAGTAGCATTCACAATGTGTTAATGACAAGTATTTGCCATTTAAAAGTAAGGAAACACCTCAATAGTCCAATCAAGTTTTAATCAAGTTTTACCTGTAACAGTAGTGAGTTTATGCAACAGGATGTTAGATGGAAGAGGACAGCAAAACGTTTGTGTAACAAATGTGACAGGGCTATCACATGCATGTTTTGTCCCGATCTCCACTTAACATTACTGTGTTCTTGTTTTATACAAACGTTTTGTGTAAAGGAAGGTGAAGTTTGGTGGAAATTTTTTCAAACATAATTACTGTCACACAAGGTTTTGCTGTATTCTTTCCTCTGCTACACTTTTGTGTAAGTTCACTATTACGGGATTGGTGCCTCTGCACCAATAAATTATGGCATTTTTAAGGCTGTTTGTGGGTTTTTTGTCCATTGACAGCTTTGCACTGGGCAGTGATGTCAAATAATCATAATGTCATTAGAGCACTTTTAAGGGCTGGTGCCAGCATGGATGCGTTAAATGCCGAGGTATGGAATCTTTTCAATCTATTATCATTGTTGTCAGTTTACTAGTCTAAGTGTAGTAAAAGTGTGGGTCATGTTTCTTGCCACAAGAAGCATAAAAGAGATTCATTGTATTTGCTCGAAAAGATCACCGCCCTTGAATAAGTGGCACTCTTAGGAACCAAAATTCCCTGTATAAATACTACATTCTACATATAAAGACTTCATTCTCTACATATTACATTCTACATTCATTCTTTTACTATGTACATACATACTTCATTCATGCAGCAATGGGACAATTGTTGATTTTTGACTCGGTTAATGCTGAACTGTTAATATGGCTGATATTGTAATTATGATACTGTTATTTAACAATGAATGAGGCTGAGCATCTTATGAAGAATTGTGGAGATTGAGGAGGGTGTTATCCGTTGAGGCTGTAGGTGAGGCGGATAACACCTTCCGAGATCTCTGTAATTCTTCTTATGATACAAAAGCCGGATTCAATAATATTGTTTTATTATTCGTTCAAAATAATTCCTAGTTTAAAAACATAGCTAAAACATGCTTACCTCCATTGATGTTAAGTTCATCTTTGATAGTGCATATTTAGGGTTGTTCAGCTCTGCAAATATTCTCCAAATAGCAGATGTCGCCATTCAAGTTGTCTTCTTGTTGTTCTTGCCATGTTTTTAGCTACTATTTCACCTGGTTCTTACTCTTGAAACGAGTGCAATGTCCGCCATTTTGTTTTCACAACCAAAACAACTCAACCTCATCCCCAGGTCTTCTCGGTTAACGGTGCATTAACCTGCAAGAAAGCTGCACTTTTGATGTCATTGGTTCATTAATTGCAAAATTCTTCCAAATTTGGTCATCCGTAGCTGGTTATGGTAAATTATGCATATGCTTTTAGCCAATCAGAATCAGAAAGTATTTTGAATGAATAATAAGGTCATTTATTTGGATCTGGAAAGGGACACCACCTTTAGAACTAACTTGTATTACATTCAAAAGATGGAAGAGGAAAGAAATATCTTTTTCTTAGTATCAGAGTGATATGGGAAGTTTCAAATAAGCTCCCCTCCTAAATGGGCCCCGCCCAAATTGGTGATCTTGTTCAAACTGTGTTAATTTCAATCCTTTGATGTCAACTTTTCATCTGTCAATAGGGTCAGTCACCTTATGATCTGGCAAAACAAAAGAAAAGCAAATGGATTTTGATGCAAATGGACTTAATGGCAATGGATAAAGGGAAAGGAAAACCAGTATTTTTACAAGCATTGACAAGAGATAAGGTAGGACTTTATAAAGGCGGAGGGTGGGGGGATAAGGGGCTTTGGTAAGCTGTAAGGAAGATTTTGGGGGTATGAAGATTTTTGGCATTTTTCCATTTTTTTTTTTTTGGGGGGGGGGGGGGGGGGCGGAATAATATGCCAAGATGATTGAGTGCTGTCATAATCTTGGAAGTGGTTACATCAAATATGGAAACAACTCTAGGAGGTGCACTGCCTGGGGAGCGGCGGGGCTGATACTCCCCTTTATATATAACAAGGATCTGTGTTAGGAAATTTCAAAAATACCCCTAATGCATTGGATTATAATGCATTTTGATTGGTGGGCATGTCTTAAAATTTGTTTTAACTGCTAAGAGGTACCAGTTCTAGATCAACCAATGAACTGGCCCTGACAGTAAGTCTTAAAGTCAAGTAATTGAATTTAAGGACATAATGTTGGTGGAGCTGAAAAATGAGGCGTCTTGTTTTATATATTATAAAACAAAACCCCTCATCTTTCAGCTCAATATCCAACAAGGTCCCAAGCAACTCTAGATTTTAAGCCCTAAAAGGGATTACGTTTACTCCCACCAGTTTTTTGATTGTCATTCCCCAATCCAGGGCCAGGTTGTTTGAAGGTGGGTTAAGATAACCCAGAGTTAGTGTGAAATTTGAACTCGGATATAAGAGCTTAAAAAACAAATTCAGTTTAATTCTCTTTGCCTACAATTTGATTACTGGATACTCTTAAAAAATATATAGAAAATTATCCTGAAGAGTGCTTTTGACGAAAAGAAAAAGAAGCCCAGGTTAAAATTTAATGTTGAGTTAGCGCTAACGGGCATTCAAACAACTGGGCCCAGTTGCACTGTTGCCATGGTTTCATTTTGAACTTCACAATAATTTATTGGAGGTCCAACATTTTCTCTCAATCTTTGCCCCAAGTATATAAGACAGCAAACTCCCCAATTTTTACTCTGTCCTTACTTAGCTGTTTATATTATTTTCATGCTACAGAAACCTTGTAGCTTTGGCTGCGGCAGCCCACTGGGGTCATATAGTGCTAATTTTTGGCATTCCTTTTAGGTTGCTCAGCGTTATGTTCAGATAGGGCTGCCCTTCTTTGTACTATTTGGTGTTGGAGCAATCTTGGAATTTTCATCTTCTTGGGTCATGTCACTACCTCTTCTATGTGCCGTAGGAATAATAACTCATTATGGACTAAAGTAAGTTATTAAAATAACGTAACAACATAGTATTTATTCTATTTAGAATAAGAAAGAGTTTTGAATTGAAAGGGACAAAGTATGTTAAAAGAAGAATGTTGAAAAAATGAAACAGTTAATTTCAGGCCAATAATGTATTGCACATCATCGCCTCAGTGTAAATTAACATCAGTTTTGGTCTAGGCAATGTTTGCTGTGATCTCCAAACCATTTCTGCCAAAATGCATCAAGTTTTGAAAGCTCTGCAATACTATGATGACAAATCACGCTGAAACTGCAGCTAGTTTTCAATACACTTGTAATTTTTATTGTAGGTTTGTGTAACTAAAAAAATGTGTACAAATAGGTCTTTAAGTGGTCTATTCAGTTGTATGCATTTATTCTTAAACTTACGTTCCTGGTTATCAACTAAAACTTTTGGGCAAATTTTCTTTTGTTGTCCTATGTAGAACTCTTGATGTTTTAACTCTTCCATTGTTGCTGTTTACAGATTGTTCATGTTAAACTTTTATGATAACAATACCGCGGTCTTTGGCTGGACCCTTGCCACCAAAGCTTACCTTTACTACAACATTTTCACTGTTCATTTACATTATATCCTTTCCAATGTTACTGTTTTCTTGAATTTTTTGATCTGACTAGTGACTTATTAAACTTATAATTAATTTATGCATGTTTGCAGATTTTTTCAAGGGGGCCAGCCCTCAAGCCTTATTCCCTTAGGTGTATATTTAGCTACTAAAGTCTACAAATATTCAACTTGGTTTCTCTTTTTCTGGCCCTATATCCTTTAAGAATTTATTGCATGGATAATCATAATTCGTGATGTAGATAATTTTTTAAAATCTCTTTATGCAAGATTAAATATCAGATACCTGCACACCGGTACCTGACTGGTTAATTAAACACCAATAACTATTTTATTATTATAACTTTTTTTAACCAACACTAACAAACACCTTCCACGAGAAAAAAGAGAAAGAGAAAAAATTGATCTTAAACTCTAAAAATCCGTACTAACATCGTATTGTATCAATATGTTTTCATTTGTGGTGATATTTTAAGCAAGTGTGAGTAAGGGAATGTCTCAGTTCTAACTCACTTATTAATTAAAATAATCAATTAGATAATCATCCTAACAAATTTAATATACCGGTAACATGTCTCTGGACCATAAACACTGAATGGAAATTAATCCGTTTTCCACATTTAATGCGATAATGTTATGTACAAGCTTTCTTTTAACTGTGAAACTCTGAAAAATTTTACACCAGCTTACACAGTTTACCAGTTTTTGTGGGTTGCTATGTTTTATAATAATCATTTAAATATCTGCGTGGGCCCCAATGCACAAGATATATGCCACAAAAACTAATCTAACCATCAGTTTGACTTTCTCATTTTACTGCTGCACATGATGTACGTCTGTAGTGTCATTCAACAATTTTTCTCTGTCTTTTCTTTTTACTTAACTCTATTTTTATTTGCTGCTGTATTATGCTGCTTTGTTTATTGTTTTTTTTTCCATGATAACTGTTGCTTAACAAGTTACTGGTAATTTCCTTAACCACTTCCCACATGTAAATACTCCAATCATCTTAGCATTTTTCTTTATAACGACTGTTGGCCTGTACTACTGTTTTTACAAGTCATGGAAGGTAGATCCTGGGTACCTTCACACAACATCAGCTGAAAAACACAAGGTAAGACATCTTTTGGTATTCAACACAATACACTGGTATTCTGAGTAAAAAAAAAGGTGCTAGCCGTAGTTCAAAATAGTGTCATATTCTGGTCATTCTCGTAAGTATAGTTGGATTTTACAAATGAAGAGTCATTTATTTTAATGAGGTACAATAATTTATTTTTAGTCCTAGTCTAAATGCATAGTATAGTAATAAGTACTATAATATATAATAATTAATAATCAATTATTGATTATTGTAGTATTATTGGTAAAACTATTTCTTGTATCCTATAGTCAAGTACTGATTTACAAGGTAAGCCAAGAAAGGATTGCTTCCCTGCTACTTTATGGGTTGGGGCCAGGTTGTTCAAAGCTAGGGTTAAGATAACTCAGGGTTAGTGTGAAATTTGACGTCAGATAATATTATTGTGAAAGCTTAAAAAGCAAATTCAGTTCAATCCTTCTTGTATACAATTTGATGATTGGGTGCTCTAAAGAGAAGAGCAGAGGAAATTATCTAAGGATGTGCTTTTGAACAAAAGAAAAAGAAACTCGGATTAAAATTTAACCCCAGGTTTGCACTTAAATCTGCCTTTGAATAACTGGGCCCGGGTTATTTCCATTAATGTTGTTTTTATTATCTTTATAATATAATGAGGATTCTCTAATTATTAAAATTATTTTGTGCCTGTTTATTAAAAGTTGTTATTTGCTTCAATCTGTAACCACTTCAATCGTTGACAATGTAACTGTTCTGCTGTATTTTCTCCCTGCAGACCATTATAGAACTTGTTGAAAAGAATTCATTTAACTTCAATAAGTTTTGTTCAACTTGTCTTGTAAGTACATGATCTTTTTAAGAAAACCATACTCCTTTATTTTGTTGTTGTTATTCAAAGGTTGCTTGTTGTTTATGGTTTATTCAGTATGATAATAAATTTCTCCCACAGCTACTGAAACCCATCAGGTCAAAGCATTGTTCTGTTTGTGATCGATGTGTAGCCAAGTTTGATCACCATTGTCCATGGGTAGAGAATTGTGTAGGTGGGTAACAGTTTGTTTTTGCACCCTCAAAATTATTTCTATTGTATCTTTTGCCGGGATGATGTGAATGAAGTGATCACCAGGTGACATAACATGATAGGTTGATGACACACTGAAGAATACTGGTGTCTTACCATAGTAGCTAACCAACAATAAGTGCTGCCTGTGCGACAGGTTTTGAAGGGGAGGGAAAAGGGAAATTTAGGTGCACAAGAAAGAAGGAAAGGGGAGTTTGGTAGTATGCCTATGATTGACAATCCCCTTTTTTGCAGTTAAGATCAGATCATATACCTTCAATCCTCTATTAAGCCCCTGGGGGGCTTATTTAATGTAGCAAAGACAATGGTATCAATTCTCCATAAAGAACTAGAATACATTTATTGGAAAATCTCAAGTACCAGAAGTTGGAGGTCATGCAGCCGAGGATCAAAAACAAATCTTAACTTCCAGTTGGTAAATAAACCATCCCGGATCAGTCCACACAAAGTTTTATAGTCGTGATTGATTAATACAGTCTGTCAATAATTAGGGGAGGGGAGGGGAGGGGGGCATAAAAGAGAAGGGGAACTTATTAACTTTCTTCCCCTGAAGGGGGGCTTGTTAGAGAGGGGGGGCTTAATAGAGGATTTACGGTACATCATGTAAAACAATGGCATCTTTGCAGGAGTTCCCTTCCTTTTCTCTCACGCAGGTGCGCTTCATGAACTCGCGTGCTGCCCCTTCCCTTCGACGACATCTCATGCAGGCTAATCAACAATATTTTTTACAAGAAGACTCTTTGCCAAAGGGCATAAATTTGTTTGTTTGTTTTTTTTTTCAAGTAGGTCTTCTTTGAGTTTGTCTTATTGGGCAAAATGTGAATAATTGTTCTGACTAAGTTGCCCTAACATCTTTAACCTGATCATCAGATGATCTGAAGAGAAGTCACTCACTCGAACGTCCGGGTAGTGGGGGGAGTTAATTTATGTTTCTATTTTGTTGTTGTCACAGGTGTCGGAAATCACGTGTACTTCTTTTGGTACTTGTTTTTCCTGTTTCTTATGATTCTCTGGTACATCTATGGGGGAACAGTCTGTAAGTCAAGGCTTTTTTATTTTTCAAACGTTAACTTTTTTATTTAGTATTGATATTGACCTTATATTTGCTTGCCTCTGGAATCCCTGATCATTTGCCTTTTTAGAAATGAAAAGGGAAATGGAGCCGAGATGTGTCCCGCAATTTTTCCTACGATCGTTACTGGGGACGCGCCGGTCAGCTATTGACCTACCGTAAAATTCCGAAAATAAGGCCCTCCTTGTATAGGCCCCTCCAAATATAAGCCCCCCAAGCTCGTAACGCAAAAAACCCTCCGTTAAATCGCCCCTCCAAATATAAGCTCCCCGGGGGCTTGTACTTGGAAATTGCCCTCAAATTGTAAGGAAAACAAAGCAAAAACGGTACATTTCCTTCCAACTATAAGGCTAGCCAAATTGATTTTGAAACGCAAATTTCCCTCCATAGATAAGCCCCTCCAAAAATAAGCCCCTCAAAAAGGGCCTTTGAAAAATATAAGCCCCGGGACTTATTTTCGGAATTTTACGGTATTTTTTTTTCCTGTCCTTAGTAACAATCCCAGAAGTCTTTGCAAAAGTTAACAGGACCCAGTTTCCTTCTCTCTTTTTTAAAGTGGCGAGTGGGCTGTGAGCAAGCTCTCTATTGAGACACTCATCTCTCACGCCTCGTTTCACGGTATCGGATCGTTTCACACAAAGGTCGATTCGCCCCATGCTAGTTCGCCCAGACTAAGTCGATTCGCCCGATGTGTATTTACCGTTTTTTAAGCTTGAGAAAAAGGAACAAGCATGGCAAGACAATGACTGCACATGTGGAATCCAAGGTTAACCAAACAACATTTCGGAGTCGTAGGTTCACCGTGTTGAAGAGTTTTGTATGTCATCTGGCGAATCGACTTAAGTCCTAGCAAACGCCTTCGTGCAAATCGGCTTTCTGGCGAAACGACAGCAGTTCGTTTCACTAGCCTCTTAGGTGTGATCCCTCTCTTCCTTCTTTACAACAAGAAGCAAAAAAACCTTCATGTACTTGTGTCACAGCATTTTCATAGCCCCCTTTATATGGCATGAATTGTGAATATAATATGTCTCACAAACCAGTCAGCAAAACGCGCAGACCTGAAAATGGTATTTGTGAAGTTCTAATGACATTTAGTTTTCATTTTTCATATCTGATACTTCGAGTTCCTATATAGAAGGAGCAGGGCTCCCATTTATTACTTCCAATATTTTGAATATACACATCTCATGGCTTTAAAAATGGCAAGAAAACTGCCTGTCTTAGCTATTTATTCATATCAAAAAGACCGACCAGACACAGCAGTTAAAGAGGATGCGTTGCTCTTCTGGTAGGTATGTGAAAGAGGTATCATTTGTCATTGGAAGGTGTGGGAAAGGGGTTCGTTTCTTGTCATAAATAGTTTGAAAAAGGCTACGGGGTTGGACCTGGTGGCGGAGCCACCCCATGCAGATAAAACTTTGTTGAGTACCACATTGCCACGGTGCATAACCCTATAGATCGTGTTTACATGACGTCACGGCGGCCATATTTGTGTACAAAACAATGGATCGGCGGCCATGTTTATGTACAAAAGAATAAATCCTGTGGGAATTGAACTCTTTTCACATGTTAAAACTTTCGTTTATTCCAAGCAATTTGCAAAGCTGCTGACCATGTGAGTGAAAAGGATCTATCGTGGGGGTCGCTCGCTTTAGGTTTTGGGCTCGTGTTAATGTCCAGCCTTCCCTGAGGAGAATTAAAGTGATGTCCTAGTTTTGGGCCCCGACTCTCCTCCCTCGTAACCTTCTAAACTACTAACTTATGTTAATATTTGTGTCAGATTATGTTAAAGCGTGCGGTCCGTACCATGAAGGAGTGTGGAATGCTGTTACGCAAAGTGTCTCTTGTGCACCTTGGGTATCCTGGGGCTATCTCAACGCCCTGTTTCATGTGATGTGGGTCGGTGCCCTCCTTTTCAGTCAATGTTATCAGGTAGGAAATTCTCTGTGCTGTCCTCTCTGCACTCTTTTGTGCTATTCAGAGGAGCTTATATGCTATCCGTGTTATTGTTAGGAAGTAGCTTCTTCCAGGCTCCAAGAGAGCAGTGCAGTCGTATGGTAAAAAGTGGCGCGAAAACTGCGCGGGAGCTTGGGAGACAGAGGGCAGTGCTACTTTTTCCCGCCTCCGCCCCCTGGCCTTCCCCAGATCGCGCGCGTATTATTTTCACTTGGCTTGTTTTATTTTCACGACGTCCCACTTTTTGAGAGCCTGGCACAGGCTAGTTAGGAGGAGGCATCGTGGCCGAGTGGTTAGAGCGTGGGAATTGCAACCCGGAGGCCCCGATTTCAAGTCCCGCACTGACTGACCGCTAGCTGGATTTGTTCACGGTAGTCCCGAGTTCAAATCCTTGGTCACCCTTGTAAATAGCCAACTGGTTTGCCTCCAACCAGTTGTATTTTTTTTTGACCTACTTATGTTGATTTTAGTTATTTGTTTTTGTCCTTATTTTTGGGCCACAATGTAAACTGTTGGTTTAGGCCCAGTTCAAACGTTGAACTTTTCATGTATCGAACTTAAAATACCTATTTGGGTCGACCCAACTGATATAAGCTTGACGGTTGATTCAGACCCCGGACTTGATTCACTTGATTCATTGTTTTTACTATGTACAATGGTCTACAGTGTTTTACTTTATCAGTGAAAGCAAATAACAGTAATTCATTCATTGGGTTCGGCACTTGAAAAGTTCGACGGTTGAAACCAAGTCGCTCCTCAGTCGAAATTCCCATGCGGGCCATTCGATCTTAATTTATGGGTCGACCCAAATAAGATATTTTGACTTAATTGATTCAGACGTCGATGTTTTTATGTACTTAAAGGGATTAGGGTTCGGTACATGAAAAGGAAGACGTTTGAACTGGACCTTATCAGTAATTGTGTTACCCTTATAAAGTTAATTTTTTGCCGTTGTTGAAATATTCAAATTTTTTGCCAGATATTTTGGCTGGGAATGACCACTAATGAGCGCCTGAATATGACAAGATACCAGCATTTCATGGACAATCACGGAGTCGCACAAACCCCGTTCAGGTAAGTTTAACCTTGTTCCAGCGCAGACAAGGAAGGAAGGTGTTTTTGGTTATGTTCGTACTATTCCGGGTCGATCTATGCGCCAGAACAGAAATGCAGATATAGACCAAGTTGTTCAAAGCTGGGTTAAGATAACCCAGGGTTTGTGCGAGATTTGAATTCAGATATGAAAGTTTAAAAATCATTTCAGTGTAAATTCTTTCTGTCGACAAGTTGATTATTAAAAGCTTTAAAAATAACAGAGAAAATTATCCGAGAAAAAGCTTTTAAACCCAAACAAAAGAAACCGGGGTTAAATTTAACCTCGGGTTAAACGCTATAATCGGCCTTCGAACAACTGGGCCATGGTATGGTATACCGTATTTACTCGCACAAGCGCCGCCCCTATTGAGCCCTGCATTTGGGACAAAAATGCCGCGGCCCCGATACAATCAAAATCTAAAGGCGAAAAATAATTATACTGTAGTTAAAACAATTCTTTGTCGCGTCCAACTTTCAAATAAACCCCACCCTCGAATAAGCTCCGCATTTGAGGTGTGAAAAAGTTTATAAGCGCCTATACGAGTTAATACGGTACGTGCGTTGTTGATCAAGCGCGAGGTCAAAATGTCTGAATATTGGCCAAGTTCTTTTTTTCGTTTTTATGGACGGAGAGGAAGTCGAGGTCGATAAAAACTCAAAAAGGAACGTGTCCAATATCCAGCCACCTTGATCGAACACGCTTGGTCAGTAAAGGTTTTATTAAGTGGCCAAAAAGAGAACTTTCTTCTTGCGGGACCAATGCGGGAAATCCCGAGCGGGCAAGATAGGCCCACCTTGCCCTCTCGGGTAGCCAATCAGAACACAGTATTCGCTTCATCTTGCCCGCTGGTGGATTCAGCCATATAATAAGCAGTCACTACGCCCAACGCCATGCAACGCCCAAGGTTGTTCACACTACTGCTGCATGGCATTCGTTCGACGTTTTCGATGGTAGCATACGTACTTTTCATCCGGCCGGATCCGGTTGCTAGTTCACATTACACCCTGGAGCGAAAGAAAAAAGATATGGTACAACTGAAATAGATCACTTTAACGAGCGTCATGTCGCAGAGGCGTTCCAGAACAAGAATTTTACCGAAACTAGGGCTTGCGAACAAGAGACATATCCTGTATGGTTTTCGAGACGTAACAGTTATGTGGTGTGGTATGAATCCCGGGGATACTGGAGGAATTTTTTGTCGAGGGGGATATGCCGCTATTAACCTTGAAAACTTATCCTTCGAACTGGCCAATCAAGTCGTTTATAGTCAAAATCACGGCCACGAAACAAAGATAGATGTTTCGAGCATTATAACTCCATCTTTTAGAGAGAAACTGGAATAATCTTTAAGAAGTCGTGTTCGAAGTTTTCAAAAGGTTTCATTGGTCCAACCAAGCTTTGTCCTTGACTTTCCTGTATTTCTGCTGTGTTCTTTTACAGTTATTGAACAATTATTCCTCGAGCCCGTATGGGCTCTGAGTCAATAGCCCATGGGGCCAAATGGGCTATTGACTCAGAGGCCATGAGGGCGAGAAGAATAATTTTTTTAGTAAAATCCAACTAGTTGGTCAAAAATATCGAGACAAAACAACTTTGGCTAGCAAAACGCGATTTATCCGCCATTGTTTTGGTTTTCAAAGCCGGCGCTTTTCGCTGCTAATGGGCTATAACATATAGCCTAGTAGTAGCTCAACCAATCAAAACGCAGCATTTATAATAGACCACTGGTTGGATTTTACTAAAAACTGTTATCGGATTCTCGATACTTCTTTTAATTCTAAAAGCAGTTGGAAAGTGCTAATCTACTAAGAATATCTCAGCTTTTATTTTTATTAACTTATTTTGCAGTCGGGGTCTTCTTGGAAACATTGCTGACTTTTTGAACGTGAGGCTTTGCGGCCTGGCAAGGCCTTTCCACGTGGACTGGTACCATCAGTATGATACTAACTTGACCAGGAGCCATAAAACAGTATGACATCAATAAATATATCATTCTGGAGCATACATAGCAACTTGACAAGAAGCTGTAAAACAGCATTACATCGGTATATATCTTTTTGAAGCATGCGTGAATACTTGACAAGAAGCCACACGACAGTGTGAAAGCGACATTCGTCACCGTGAAGTATGAATAGCAACTTGAGAAGAAGCTGTAAAACAGCATTAGATCGATATATATCGTTTTGAAACGTGCGTGAATACTTTACAAGAAGCCACACGACAGTGTGAAATCGATATACGTCACTGTGAAGTATGCATAGCAAATAGCAACTTGACAAGAAGCTAAAGGCAGTATGACCCTAGATGTGCTCCATAGGAGCTCATTCAGTAACCATGCTGGCCCTCCCTGCCAGGGAATAAGCACAGTCTCCTCGCTGACAGTATAAATAATCGTTTGCCGCGGGCGGGGAATTGTCATCTTAAACCGCTTCCCAAATGAGTATGATATTTATTGGAGTTGATCATCCCGGCATTTTCTACCAAATTATACAACAATCCGTATCGTTCTCTCCATTATAGCTTTTTAGTAAGTATGCAAACAATTTCTGAAAGGTAGATGTTGTGCTTCCTGTCTATGGTATCAACTCACGTTCTGGGGCCCGTTTCTCGAAAGTCCCGGTAACTTTACGGGCCCGAAATCAAATATTCAAATCGAAATATAAAGAATAAGAGCGCAGCTCCTGGCTAGCAAACTACTCCATTTTGTTTCACTAACTGACAGTTTTATCATGTTAGACGCAAAACTATTGAAACCTCGATCTTTAATGTAAACGGAGACAGCTTACCGGGCCCGTTAATTATCGGGACTTTCGAGAAACGGGCCCCTGGTCGCAACCATTGGCCTGAATATAAAAGCCCTGCTCCGCTACAAGGACCCGGTGCATGTGTTAAATCGACATCAAAGCAGCTGATACTTCTGGAGTTTCAGAAAAACCCCAGAATCGCTGATATCCAGTATTTGGTATCGGTATTTGGCCCACCGTTTTTATGGTGATACCGTAAACTGCTGCTTGTATGCCCTGGGATACTACATCTTCATAAGGGGGTTATAAACGGAGGGGCTTATTTATAGCAATACTGATAAAAAAACGTATTGCATTTACCGATTTTTATTTACGCTTCAAAATGTCCTAAAAACTCGAATTCCTTTCAATACACTCGGAGGGGGGGGGGGCGTATACCAGGGGTAGGGGGTGTTTTATAATTGGATGTATTTTTCGTTTACTGGTAGGTGGGCCTTGGCGCGGGGCGGGGAGGGGGGGGGGCTTAGAAGCCGTGGTTTACGGTCTATAGGCCTTGTGCAGAATTAGCGTAATTCATTAATTTCCCTAAGCATCGTTTTAAGATTATCATCTTACGAAGCTTTAAGTTAATCCCATAACGTCTAGTGACAGTGTTGTAGGGTAATGTCTGGTGACAGTCAGCCCCGTCCTAATATGTTGAGAACATTGTGGCCGTGTGGATCAGTAAACAGTCGCAACCTTTATGTAAAAATTATCGCCCCTTTCGTGACAATAGACAATAGGGCCTTTACAGCGAGTCATTCACGTGGTACAAAAGAGAGAGCAAAAGACGCACTGAGAGAAGACCAAGGGCTCACATCATTTTAAATGGTAATTTTCCTTTGTTTGTCTTGTTCCGGTGCATCCCTTGCTCTCCAGCGTAGCGGTTTTGGGATCAATTTTAGGTTTCTGGGAAAGTGCCCATCTACCCCTCCCCCTAACCCAACATTTTGCCCCAAGGGAGACGCAAATGTTAACGTTGAGTTAGGGGAGGGGTAGGTGGACAGTTTCCCAGAAACCTAAATTGATCACGGTTTGTACCGTGTGAATGACCAGCTGCAAAGGGCCTATTAGTTACACTGTGTATGCACAAGTACAAAAGTACAAGAAATTTTGGGTAATTTTTAAAAACTTTAACGCAAATTTTGTGGGGCTTAGTGTTACGGTTTATATTCTCGTTACGGTTTAAAGTCCATTTGTATTACAGCAAGAGAATTTGGTACATTCTCGTCCTCATAGTAACGATCCTTTTGGCCTGCCCCTTGGATTGAGAAATTTTGTGTTGTTACATGACCATACGATTCCTCGTGCCACAGGGATGCCAATTATGTGCCAGAGCGAGCTTTGTTGAAATGAGACCACGTTATCGTTCTTTCACAATAGGGCGTTATACTATAGCCCCATTCACACCAAAGCTCAAGCACGTTAAGAAACTGTTCAGTTAAACACGGTTTGAAATTGTTTCCTTCATAAAAGTGGCTGACTGACTCAAGTTGATTGCAAATTTAGTGCAAATTACAAAACATGATCAGTTTCATTTGAATCCTGCGTAGGACCCTGGGTTCCAGTTTTCCGAGTCTGTTTTTCATTTTGTAAAAAAACCTCGTTTAATTAAACATTTTTTAGTTGCGTGAATGGGGTATATATCAAGCGTCCTCTTCCTTCTGCTCGCGATCAAGGTCAATAGACCTTTTTACCGATACAGCGGCCATATTGAATTAATTCGATTTAAGGAGTATTATAGGGTGCCCAGGGGGCATGGGCACATTTCGTTTGTATTTTCGGACGCTTTTCGGGACATTTTTTCTTAAAGTTTTCTTAGAATAAGATTGTAATGGGAAAAAAGATCCTTGTGCCGTGTTTGGATGTAATAATGATCGCTTTTTTCTAGTTTAGTATTAGAAGTATGGTCTTTCACTGTATACTTCTCGGGAAAAAGGAGATAGCTGTACGTCGGACTTGAGCATCCGCTGACCATTGCAGCATGACTCCCGAAGGCTCAAACTTTAACTTACTGTTCGCTCTATTGTTTTAAGACTTATTATATTTTTTCCAAAAGGCCTGAGGTTGAAATGAGTTATTTTGAGTGGGTGTTATAATGTGTTTCAAAAAGGGCTGTTATCGGCTTGCACCGAAAGGTTTAAAATAGAGGTTCTCAATGGGGTGCTGTCTTTTACGGTTATCGGCTAAAATTTCGGCTCTTTTACGGCTATCGGTTAAGTTTTTTCAGTTACGGTTAACAAAAAAGTTAAAAATTAATTTCCTTTGTTTCAAAGAGTTAAATATTAATAAACCTGTATTTTTTCTAACTTTAAAGCAAAATAAAGGTCTTAGGATCATCTCGGGATAAAATAAAAAATTCTTTTGAAAATTTTTAACATTTAATAGACCATACTTCATACACTATTCCACATCTAATGTTATTTTACGCATAGAAATTGCCAACAGCCAATATAAAAATAATCTTTGTGAAAAAGCAAAAGCAGACACGCGAACGCTCAACTCAAGGCCAGGGCGCGAATTCATTTATAACAGAAGTGGCCGCTTTCACACTAGACACGGATCATTCGTGTGAGACGGGTTATGCGTTTGATAATTCGCGTCAGATAGGTAATACGTATTAATTTGAAAATGGAATGGTTTTAATTTTGAATGAACAATTCGCATGACCTTATCTGCCAATTTTGACGGACAGTTTGAAGCTGGATTACCCGTTTCAGATAGCCTGAGTACAGCCGCCCCCTCCCCTCAGAAAAAAAAAAACGGAAAAGGGGTGTCTGTGGGGGAGGGGGCGACTATACACAGGCTAGTCTCAGATGGATGATCCGTTTTCTAGCTCTAGTATGAAAACGGCCAACAACAAAATTCCCGTGTCCAGTATTTTTAATGATACAGAAAGGACTGTACAGAACGCCTGTCTGCGGTGACTTGTCCGTAGGCCTCATTATTCCTCGTGGCTAATGCATTCCGGGTCACGTGGTCCGAGCGAGTTTTTTTCCCTCAGGTATGCCACCGAAATGCTTTGACCGAGATTGCGAATGTCTAGCTGAGTGTAGCGTCAGAAAAAAAAAAACAGGGAATTGTTGTTTATCAGCAACGTGTCTTACAAACAGTGACATCTCTGCATGTTGTTTCACTAGTATTTCGAGGGCACGACCTCCTTAAAATCACAAATATTAATCCTCAGCAAGGAGCCAGATTTTCCCTATGGAAAAACTTGGTTCTTCAAGTGAGCGGCGGAAATGGAGCCTAGGTCTAGGTCAACTCCTAAAAGGAGCTTGGCCTAACGTGCGTACGGAGTCAATGTAGCTGGGAAATAAAAAAAGCAACCATAATTGAATGTAATCACCTTCCTTAAAATTAACAATCTAGGGAACAGTTTCTATTACGGTTAACTCTTTTTTACCCTATTTACGGCTAACGGTTAAAATTTTTCAATTTTTACGGCTATCGACTAAATTTTTGGCCGTTTTACGCCTATCGGTTAATCCCATTGAGACCCTCAAAATATAATGATAGTTAAAGTGACATAAGTGAACTAACTTTTGTTATTCTTCAGACAAGGTCTAAGAACAAGAATATAAATATTTAAAAAAAGGTCATTGTTGGAATTTAATTATTTTTCCTAAGAAAATGAGCATGCAACAAAATCCTACGCGATTCTCGAAGGGGTCTTTGGCGCCTTCGGCGGCATCGGCAAAGTGGCAAAGCCGGTATCCGACGCACGAAAAGCAGTCATCATCTTCACATAGATTATGCATAATGGACCTTGTTTATCCACCAGAGTTTTGCATAGCCACTGTTTCCAATATCACCTGGGTATCACAGTCATCCCCAAGAGAAATCAAAGACAATGGTTATGTAACTTTTTGGGGGTTACACAAGGTACGTTATGACCGTTATGAGCTAAGTGAAATAGCTGAATTGAACGCCCTATCTATCTATCTATCTATCTACCTACCTACCTACCTACCTACCTACCTACCTACCTACCTACCTACCTACCTACCTACCTACCTACCTACCTACCTACCTACCTACCTACCTACCTACCTACCTACCTACCTATCTATCTATCTATCTATCTATCTATCTATCTATCTATCTATCTATCTATCTATCTATCTATCTATCTATCTATCTATCTATCTATCTATCTATCTATCTATCTATCTATCTATCTATCTATTATTATTATTTTTTTATTATTTTGCTCTGTCTCGCAAAGGAATCTTAGTCAAGTAGTGGCGCAATAAACGTGTTTATTGTTTGCGACTCTAGGACTCGTTGTTGTCATGCTGAATTTCAATATATCAAATGTTGGCTATTAATAATTATGATTAGCAAGTTAAAATACAAATTTTTAACAACTGTAAAAAATAAGTGCTGCGAGTTAAGTGCTACTGTAATGTTGGCTTGAACTTATATGTTTGATTAATTTACTGAGTCATTTAAATCTTGGCCGGGGTAAAAGAGATTTTACCAGCGCCCAGGAACGCGTGACTAAGCCCTAAAAATGGCCGCATGGGAGGCTAGGAAAGCAACTCTTTGTGTGACCGATTTTCCCAAGCTAACGGTGAAAATTGCCTCTGGCAAATTCCCATGGATACTTCAACTTAACCGAAAAGAACTCCCCATATTAAACCGGAGTTCCAGAGGCAAGGTAAGTTCTATGGGTTAATAACAATCCATACTCAAAGGGGGCTACCACACAGCTGTTGTGAATGATCAGAACGTTTAATAAATTCAAAAGCACCTTGAAACATAGGGACGTTTTTTTTTCCATCAGTGGTCAAGAATTCTCTCCTTAAGAAGTTTTGTGGACCCGTACTTTGACTGGCGAACGACAATTTTTCCCTTTTTAGGCGCGAATGAAGTCGACGTTTTTGTAGTTTAAACTGGTCAAAAACTGGTCGAAACATTTACGATTATATAACGTTAACCTTAAACCGGGTTCAAGTTTTTTCTTCCCCTTGGGCAACTCTGTCAGCGTGTAACCGCAATTTGAAAGTGTGTTCAAAACCCAGAGCGAACTCAACCCAAGCCATTTCCCCAAGGGGAGCTTTGCCATGGGATAAGTTCAGGCTAGTGTAACCGCACCAGGTTTCAGTAATATGCACTTACTGGCTGGCCTCGAATTCAGGTCCATCATTACACAACGATGTAAATTGAACCGTCAAGAATAATTTATTCATTGGCGGTAGGATTGATTGCCCGACAGTTTAAACACTTCAAACCTCTTTTTCCGT
>OZ037997.1:19889034-19924034 GCA_964035705.1 Porites rus | reverse complement strand
ATAGCAAAGTGCAACAAAGAAGGCAGCTTCATCGAGACCAATGTGAAAAGAAGCCAGCAAATCCTAAGTTTATTGAAGAGGCAGATTTTACTTACTTCATTGTTATTGACGAATTAAAGCTTGTGTTCTGCTGGATTCCTAAAATTTCCTGCACAACTTGGAAACGAGTTCTATTTCAAGCTAAAAACAACGGTACAAGTGTCCCTATGAGAGCACATGATGATGGAAACAACTGGGGACATTTAGGACGACTCAGAAATCACCCACCGGCTGAAAGAAAGCGAATCCTTGACACATATTATAAAGCCATGTTTGTGCGCGAGCCATTTGCTCGTGTACTCTCAGCCTTCAAAAACAAAGTCGAGGGACATTCAAACGATATGTTTAAAAGGTGGGAACCAAGCATGCCAGATGAAGACGTAGAAAAGAACAAATTCCCTATTTACATCCGAAATGTTCTTTCTTATAACCGTTCAAACTTAGCCATCAACAAACATTGGCGATTGTACGACCAGATTTGTCCATGCGAAGTGGACTATGATTTCATTGGGCACTTTGAGGATCTGGGGCTGGAAGGTCAAATGCTGTTGAAGGCAATCGGAGTAGATCACCTAATGTCATTTCCAGAGTATCATTCATCGCACTCCAAACCGTACCTGCTGGAGTACTATTCTAAACTGACCAAAGAGGAAATTTACAAACTTGGGAAGTTTTACGAGCTCGACTTCAAGTTATTTGGATATGATTTTCCTGGACCACTAAAGGAGATCTTGAAAGAAAAAGAACTTCAATGAGAAGAAACACATTGAAAGAAAATCACTCAGTCCAATGGTACTAGGTGTTCGCATGAATGTGTTTTTTTGTTGTTGTTTTGAAATGAGTGGTAAACAAGTCTAACACGATCAGGTCCGCTATTCATCGGTTTGCTTCAGGCCCCTTCATTCAGGCGCGTGGTCATTTGCGTGTCTTTCGCGTTTTGCTCGGATAAGCTAATTAAGGAAAAAGAGAAACTGTTCGTAGTCTACGGTTATAGCCAGGTCTCCTGGCCTTGACAGACTCCTTGCTTGAACCATTCAAAACTCAGCTGAAGGACGAGTCTCAAAAGCTAAGGCTATTTACTGTTAGTACGAGAAGATCTTGTTTTTTCAAACATTTTCAGACATAACAAAAAATACATGTAGGTAAACATATAGAAATCGATAAATAGGGAAAATGAATAAACTTGCAACAAGTTTGGTCCCTGTACATTAATGGCAAGAGAGTCGATAGAGAGGATAACAGTCTCTTGATTGGTAAGAGGAATAAAGATGTGTTTTCTCAGGAGCCTATGACACGGGCTCCCAGTTTCAAAGACTTAGCAACCTGGCCTACGGAGTCTTCCTTATGCACTGGGGCACTACGGGGTTATATGCTTCTGACTACATAGAGTTTCCCTTTCAAAGTGGTAGAAACTGAAAAATTTATAAATGACAAATTCCCCACCCCCGGGCAGACCTTCGGTGAAAAAATTCCCCACCGTTGGAATACAGTTATTACGGTGGCTGAGTCATCGAGCGGGTAACAGTTCGGGATTTTTCGCGTTGGTCCCGCAAGAAAAAGTTCTTTTTTGGGGCATGTAAAAAATCCTTTATTTACCAACTGTGAGGTCAAGATTGCTGGATATTGGCCTCGTTACTTTCTGCGTTTTTATTGGCCTCGACTCGGTCCATAAATACGCAGAAAATAACTTGACCAATATTTAGCCATTGAACGAAAAAGCTTGGTCAATAACGCATATGCAATACGTTTTACGGCTTGATTACCATCTGTTTTCTTCACCTGAGTTCGTGTTAGATACCTTAATTAATGGACACCTAGAGTTTTCAGGAGCCTTTTTTCTGGCTGAAACTTTCGAAAAGGTAACATTTTCGCATCGCTAGACTTTCAGCTAGGAAATCCGAACGGATGAAAAATTTTAAGGAGATAAAAATATGCCTATATCTACCGTTTAAATACTAAAATACGTTCAACAATGCTATGTTAAAGTGGTTTTGAACTATGTTCTCGTTGGGTGCCTCTGCTAATTACTTTATCAATATACAATTCATAAAATATATTTCAGCTTGTTTTGATGTTCGTGACAAATTATTATCAAAGTAACGTAATTGCCCTGTGTTGTAACATATTGTATGGTCATGCAAATAAAGCTCGTTGTTGTTGTTGTCGTCGCTGAGGCTTGTAAACAATCTGGTTCGCATCACGCAATTGTCACGCTTCAACGCTGACACGCATGCTCACAGCGTGACCCGTCAAAAAGCGCGCGTTACCTCCTGAAACAGTTTACCGGTGAGCCGTGTCCTTCAAAATGTCTTTTAACTCAACTAAAGCCTTAGAAATTGCCCAGTATTTTACAAAAGACATTGAAGACCCTGTCAACCTGATTCCGGTGTTATTGGTGTTATTCTGTTTCATTTGGAGTGGTTTTCCGCGCGGTAAACATTCAGCTTTAGCATGGTGGGCGCTCTTTAATGGCTGCATAATCCATTGCTGGATGGACGGGTAAGATCAGATCTATCGTTATGATCTTAACGCTAGTTTGATGTTCTGAGTAGTGTATTGAAAGTTTTTTAGTTGATAGGTCGAAATTGCCTCCGAGATTTGATCTGAGGTACTCTCAGAGATAGGCGCCATTAACATAAGCTTAAGTCTTAAGCTAAAAGCTTATTTAAACTCATTTTCCCGAAAAAATTCCAGGCCACGGATAAACGCCGCGTTTATTGCAATATTTAAGGTATAAGTGCAGGATAGAGGGGTGCCAAGAAAAAGGAATGAAATCTCTTCTTTAGAAAATCTCAGATTCAGGCCCCCGAGGCTCGAGGAGGCAGCCAAGGGACGTTTGGTAGCCTGCGTGGCAGGCGCAAAAAGGGGAGGGGGATGGGGGAGGGAGAAAGGGAGAAGGGAAGGGAGCGCCTGCCCTAAGAGCCTATGTTTTTGCATAACGCCTACCAATTTTCTAGTAATCCGATTACGCTTACTGTCAATCAAGTGTCGCCATGCAGAAAAACATTACACTCACGGACTAAAGAAATTCGTTTAGTTATTCAGATCCAGAAGGCACTTTGGAGAAAATTGAAACCCTTATTCAGCCGTAATAAAAAAGCTTTACGCTTCCAAAGAGGTCAAAGAAATTGCGCTTGCATCAGAGGGCAAATCCTGCCGACCAGAAAACAATAACTACAGTCAATCGATATGTATGTCATGACCTCTCAGTGTGAAACATGCGGCTAAAATAACATTTGCTCAGTATAAATGTAGACCAGAGCATAATCTACCCAGCAGATAAAAACAACTTTATTGGATATAAGCAGCATTTTGGCATGAGGTTAAACCACCCTCTTTTATTGTTAAGTTACATCGGCGAATTTCATCGTTCGATAAATTGGCTAAATCTTTCGCTGGATGGGCGCCTAATCCCTTAAATAAGTAATGGTAACAGGACTGAGTGGAGTCCAATTCGGTCTGTAATCATACGAGTGATTAACAAAATCGGACGACCGCGTAGCGGGAGTCCGATTTGTTTAATCACGAGTATGATTACAGACCGAATTGGACGACACGAAGTTCTGTTACCAATTAATCATAACTTTAACAAAATTTGTGATATATAGGGCTCTTTTTAAATCAAAACACAAGAAATTCCAAGATTTTTTCGCTACCAATGAAAAAAAAAAAAGCCATTTAAGCGCGCGCGTGATGGCGCGTACTGTCCAATTACTTAGGCATGACGCGTACTGTCCTATTAAACTGTCCTATTAAGCCTGAAATTAGGGCAGTTGAGAACCAATCAGATTTGGGAATTTTGTTATAGTTATGATTAGTTCTATAAGCCCAACAATTCCATCTCCTGCAACTGGTCTTCGATAACACTTTTCAGTGGCGAAATGACGAGAATCGCCGCATTACCATTTAGCTAGTAGTTCTTCGCGCGTACAAACATATGACAAAACTCCTTCATTTCACTCCCCTTTTTCAGACAATAGACCTTTTGAGGGGGACATTGGGGGGTACCCAACACCGAAATACCGTAAGAAATATTGGCAAATACCGAAATACTGTGTCAAGAATCGATGAAATACTGATACCGCATTTATGGTTGGCCACGTTTATGCATCAGTCAATTCCAGCTGCGCCTAGCCCCCCCCCCCCTTCCGGGCTGACCCCTGGGCATTTCCATTTTTTTGCCTTGGATGGCAAATTCCCGGGGGTGGGGACTCTTGAGCTGTCCTCCGTTAAAGCTGCAAATTTTTATGTTGATAGCACAGTCGAATAGTGCCTTTTAAGCATTTTAATGAGCGATTTTTTGTTTCAATTAAAGTCTTCCTTTGTTATAGTGCTAGGATTCTCATTAAGACTTCACGCCATGACGATACGCACCAGTTTATAATTTTAGTACTGATGTAGAATTATTGACATTAAAATTAATAGAGCGCTGTAAAGTTATATGTTATGAATAGTTTTATAAATATGAAAGGATGCTTTCAAATAATATCAACAGAAATTTGATTCAGTGACCAAAAAACGTTGATTCACATCGATAGTTCCCGATTTCGCTATGTAATTCTGCTTTGATAAGCAATGAAGAAATGCATGCATAAAATCAAGAACATGCCTTTGCAACCCTCTTCAATAATTGTTTCTTGCCCTTGACAGATGAGCTAATCTACTTTCTTTCCCAGTAAAATCCTCTGTGTAGTTATATTCTGATAGGAAACCGCGTGCGCGTAGACTGTTCACAGTCCCCTATTTTTTTCGTGAGATCATTTAGATATACCAATACTGCGTCTTACTGTCACGGCTATCTTGATTTTCAAATGTACCAAGGGGGCGGGTGTCGGGGATTATAGCTCTAGCAGGGGGTGGGGGGGGGGAGAAAAATAGAGGGACTGTAATAACATCACTGCAGCTCCTGTTCAAGGAGCACATTGTACTAGCAACGCAGGCGTTTGATTAGTCATTAGACAATAGATGTTAATTTGCATCGACAATGGGTTTAGTCTAAGTTGCCGACACTGACAAGTCGGTGTTTCTATGAAATGTACGCTTTCATACCATAAGGCACATCTTGCACAAACACACGAAGGATTTTTGGTATTTTGATTAGAAAAATGTTTTCTTGTGTATGTTTGCCGATTTTATTTCCATGAATGGCCTAGAAACATTATAAAATCACTGTTTCGAAAGGAGATATTTGTAAACACGCCCAATCAGTGCTAAATGTATCTGGCATGTTTTTCATCAACTGCGGACTTTCTTAATTAATGAATGGTAAAAGGCGTGAAATTCCGATCCTGTCACACCTCCTGAATGCGAGCTGCAGTTATGTTATTACAGTCCCTCTATTTTTCTTGCCTCCTCCCAAACTGCCCCCGCCCCCTAAGTAGTTTTGACACTCATGCAAGATAGCAGTCCATAACGCAAAGCACTTGATCTCAATGATCTTACAGAAAAATAGGGACTGTGAACAGCTGCTGGGCGCAGCTGGAATTGACTGATGCATTACTTAAAGCTGTATCCATCTTGCATGTTTGTTTAACATTGCGAGAAAACATGAGAAGACCACCACTATTTGCCTTGGACCAATGTGACTTCCCTGAAGTTGTGCATCAAGCTCATCTTTGATGATTAAAATGAAGGATGTTGAAAGTGCAACAAAAGGATCATGGTTCGACATGTGTGATTCTTGTTGTTTTTATATGGGCAATTTAAGGATTTATATGTACCTTATTCCTCCCGTTTTTTTTTTCTCCATTTTTATTTTGCCGTTATTGTGAGGAATCATTTGTGAAGGAGTGCCTTTTGAGTGATGCTTGTCTGTGATGAAGCCAATAGAGTAACATTAATAGTAAATTATAGTTTAAAATATTGATAAAGTTTTCTTGTTTACTAATTCAGGGTGGTCGGTACCTGTGCCCGAGGACCAAAGTGGATGGTCATTGAATATGGCAAACTAGATGCTCGTTACTGGCCAACTAAGGATCCTCTAGTCATGTCAATTTCATTTTTGGAACTGGGTGTAATGGGCCCTCTTTGCATCCTCTGGTATGTCTTACTTTACTCATTCATCTTCATTTACTTGAAAACATATAACCTCATTTCCTATATACATACGAGGAGAGCAAGGGATTGGCCATTGGTAAGAGCACTCGTCTCCTGCCGGTGTGGCCTGGGTCTAAATCTCTGCATCGATGCCATATGTGGGTAGAGTTTGTTATTGGTTCTCTCCTTTGCTCTGAGAGGTTTTTCTCTGGGAAATGTGGTTTTCCTCTCTCCATAAAAACCAACATTTCCAAAATTCCAAATCAACCAGGAATCAGGTAAGCAAAGAACAACTTTGTGGGTGTGCTACCCCTCTAAATCATTAGTTACTGCATCTACATGTACCCTCTACATATGATCTTTGGTGGGGATCAATTTTATCCTTAGTTAAGGAAAGTGCATCATGATTATTAACAACTCCATAGCCAAAAACTGAGGAAAAAAATCGGTGCCAATTTTAACACTGAACCACCTGAAATATTATGCACTTAAGATGAAGTGTACATGTACATAGTTTGCAGTTAATAAAAGTGCGACCTCAAAACACTTATACGGTCAAACCCAGCTATAAATGGACACCAGCTTAATATGGACACCTCCTTATTACGGACAGTTTGCCTTGTCCCTGGGGAAAGAAAGCCTGTACATTTTCTCTAAACTCAACCTGCTTAATACGGACACCCTGTAAATACGACACTTTTTATGGTCCCCTCAGTGTCCGTATCAACAAGGTTTGACTTTAATAATATTGAAAATCTTGCTGGAAGGGGAGGGGAGGAGAGGGGTTTACCACTTTGCAAATCTACCTATAGATCGAGAGGTGGGAACTAAAAAACTTTGTAGTAGCCCATAAGGTCTTCTAATTTTCCAAGAGATTTTGATGTCACCCTACCAATACAAGAATACTCCCTTATAAGAAAATTTCAGTCTCCACATCTATTGTGATTGAAAAAAGTCTACAGGTAAAATAACATGTAATTTATTTACCCCAGAAATACATACAGGAACTTGCTTGAAAGTGTTTGTTTCAAATAAAAATAACTTGATTTTGGAATTTGTTTTTTGAGTATAGGAAATACCTGGAGAATAAGAAGTGTCTCAGAGCAAGGGCGAGAACCAACGACAAACTCGCCCATGAGACTCTCTATGGCCTGGGTAAAATTTCAAAGAAAACTGAAGTCACGATCATTGCTATTGATGAAATGATGATCTTAATTTAAAATGAAAGTGAAGATCACATTCATTGCCATTTCGATCAAGTATGAGAGCATAAATGTAAGTTGTGCGATGATGGCAAAAGAATCTCACTGCCAAAAAGTGTGCTACACATTCAGAGTTTTTACCTTTACCTTTTTGTATGTTCTAATTTCTGTCACTGACATGGTTGCTTGAGCTTGTTGGTAGCATTACCACACCAAACAATTCTTGATATATGACAATTTTGTTGAAAACCGATGATTTGCTGGAAAATGTGTGATGAAAATAATGTCTGCAGGTACCCATAGTGAGTCTTACCCATATAGCATTGAAGTTAAAACTTATACCCAATAAGCCATTTCCCCACCCTGAAGCCCCAGGTACCCATAGTGAGGCTTACCCATATAGCATTGAAGTTAAAACTTATACCCAATAAGCCATTTCCCCACCCTGAAGCCCCATTATTATTTTTTTAATTTCTTATTTTTTCTGTACTTGATATCGTAGCTGCTATCTTCTTTTTCCTCAGGTACAGATCCATTGTCAAGGATCTATGGTGGCGTCATTTTATGTCAATTTTGGTGTCAACTTTCCAGATTACAGGCTGCATTTTGTATTGTGGTGGAGAGGCTTATGATGGCTTCAAACATGTTCCTTTGGTGAGCTCAATAAATCAGGATGAATATTATTTTGATAATCAGTTTATTGATAAATAATTATTTAACAATAATAATTATTGTTAAATCAATTATTGATGAATGAGGCTGAGTATCTTATGAAGAATTATGGAGATCAAGGAGGATAACACCCTCCAAGATCCCCATAATTCTTCATATGATATGGAAGCCAAATTCAATAATTGTTTTATTATTCATTCAAAATAATTCCTAGCTTAAAAACATAGCTAACACATGCTTACCTCCATCGATGTTAAGTTAATCTTTGATAGTGCGCGTTGAGGGTTGTTCAGCTCCACAAATATTCTCCAAATAGCAGATGTCCCCCCTTGAGTTGTCTTCTTGCTCCTTCTCGCCATGTTTTTAGCCATTAATTCACCTAGTTCTTACTCTTGAAACGAGTGAAATGTCCGCCATTTTTGTTTGCACAACCAAAACAACTCAACCTCATCCCCAGGTGATCTCAGTTAATGGTGCATTAACCCGAAAGAAAGCTGCATCATCAGTTGATTAATCGCAAAATTCTCCCAAATTTGGTCATCAGTAGCTGGTTATGGTGAATTATGGGTGTGCTTTTAGCCAATCAGAATCTGGGAAATATTTTGAATGAATAATAATAACAATAAATCATTTGTATTTTTGCAGGACTGGCCACCCACATTTGACAGTTTTGAAAAGGTGTTCTATTTCTGGACCATCTATGTGTGCGCTAATGGTGTTTGGATTGTTGTTCCAACAACAATCATGCTACAGACTCTGTCAGAAATGAAGGACATATATAGTCCTCCTACTGGTTCAAAGAAAAAACGCAGTTAACCATAGTAGTTGCTTGACGTAGAAAATGCTAACCGTATCTTCTCAATTCAACCCTCCTGGCTCCAGCCATTTGTTTTAAACTTAGCTGCGGGGACCAGGCAGTTGCTTGAATCTGTAGTTTATTCATGGCTGTAGTTGATGTTTTTCCTTTTAAAGTTTTTTCCCCCTTCATCTCGCCCTTTTCCCTCAATTTCATCATCATATAAAGAAATATGTAAGGAGCATTTGATTGAGAAAATATGGTAGTTGCTGTTTTAATTTGCACTTTACACAGCAATGTATTTAGGCAGATCTAAAGGCACTATCCTTCCTTTGTACAAAGTGTGTTTGAACAGCCATGCATTTAAACAGTGGGCTCCCCTATAGGCACTTAATTTTACATCTGGCCTCAGTGTTCAAAAGATGGATAGCATTCCATTGGATAGGACTCTATCCACTGGATAACCCAGTTGGTTTCCTTAGTACTTAACTGCAGGATAGTGATTTCTTTTATGACAGGAAAAGTGGTTCTCATTATTTCATTCACATTTCTTTTTGTTGCATCATAAGTATAAGTTGATATTTGAATTTTTATGTTTAAAGTAGTGTAGTAAACAGAGTGTGTTACGGGTCATATCCTATACACGTGACAAGTAAAAAGGTATAAGACTTTCCTGTGTCTTTATATTTACTTTGAGGTTTTAGTCATGAACATTTGGCCAATGAGTACAATTTTATCTTAGGGAGTTTAATCTGATTACAGGCCTTTTGAATAAGTAATCAAGCGATAATAATTTCCATTGCACAACAAAATGTGGACAATGTTTTTGCATTATTGCCTTTTTTCTTAAGTAAACATCATTCTTTTTTATAAAAAAATGCAGAATAAAAAATGTACAGTCAAACATCTCCTTACAGTCACCTCTATAATACAGACACTTCTCTATTAGACAATTCTCTTTTGTCCCAAAGACACCAAAATTCATGCAATTTCTCTCTGTAATATGGACACCTCTCTATTACAGACAGTTCTCTTTGTCCCAAAGACACCAAAATTCATGCAATTTGTACCTCTATAATGTGGACACCTCTGTCCCCTCCATTTGGTCCTATTTTATGGAGGTTTGACTTTACATACCTTTTATGGTATGAGATGAGATAGTCAGCTCCTTTGGTTAAGACACCTTGTTGTCAAAGAGACAAGTCTCTTTGAAGAAATAACTCTAACACCAAATAAAGAGTAAAAAAAAAATGCTTCAGTAGTTGAAGAGAACATACATTTTCTTTAAGAACTGACTAAACGTGTATCACAAATCAAAGCCTAACTTTTGTTTTAACTTGTTCCAATAATTATTTATGGATGACTCATTTCTTAATAGTACTGTATAGTTTTCTCATCTTCAATAAAAAATGTAACTAAGGCACTGATAAAAAACAATATTGGATCAATAAACTTAACTTGAATTTTCAACAATAACCAACACTGTCCTCCTTAACATCCATTTCTTGGAGACTGAATCAAAAGCCATTGAAAATATGTCTCCTTTTCTGAATGGCTTAAATCCTTTGGCCAGTTCTTTGCAGCCTGCATACATGTAGATGGCAGGATTTCTTCTTTACAGCGGAGTTGCCATGAGATGCTGCAAGGGATTTTCAAGAGCAGCAAGCCTGTGAGGAAAAATCAATTTGACTAGCTCAAACATGATTTGGGAGATCAATTTGACTACCTCCCAATCTTCAACTGGCTCCACTGCCAAAAACTACAGCACTCGCCCACTAATCCTGCCAGCTACACAGGCTAGTTCTTTGTAGGTTCTGTTGACCAAATTTGGATCATGATTGCTGATGTCAATCCTATACTGCACTTTTTTAAGTTAACATATCTTTTCAATTTTTTTTTTAGCAATAAAGGATGGAAATGAATATAACAACATTAATACCATTCTATCCTAGCCTGAGAAAACACCCAAGATTTTGCAACACCACCGGTGCTTTCATCTGAGAAACGAGCTCAGAAATTCCATGCGGATTGCATGTCACTACCGCACGTCATCAGTATGGAATTTCTGGGCTCGTTTCTCAGAGGTAATTTTGCAGGGAAACCACCGGTGGCATCACAAAATGTTGGCTGTTTTCTCAGGCTAATTCTGTCCTTGATACAAAATACACCTTCCTTTATCTTACACTTTATCATACATTTATTTGCTGTCTAATTTAAACAATGTACATTAAACAAAGAAAAACAAAAATTGTATCCAACGAAAAAAATTGAAGGGCAATATAGTTGGCAACCTGTGTTGCATTCCAAAAATGTTTGCAAGAAGCAAACCCTATTACAATACTTTATAAGGAAGAAAATCAGACTAAGGAGCAAGGAAGACACCAAAAATATTATTATAAGGCTAATAAATAGCTGAATTAATTAATTGAGCAAAACTTTGAAAACAAAACGAAAAACAAAAAGTCAAGTAAGATAATGTTAGGAACTTTGAAGAAAGAGTGATGGGTTGGTCAATATTGGAGATAATCAGGAAGAAAAGGTCATGAACATGGTGCGTGATCATGCTGCTGTCCTTCCTGAAGTCACCTTTGTCAATTATTAAAAACGCCACTTCTCGTAAATTTAGCAAGCTTTAAAAAATTCACCATCTTATTTATACATCATGGAACACATACTAGTTAGGAAAAACAATATTGAAATGGGTTGGTCATGCAATGGAGAATAAGGTACTTCAGGGCATGTTCTTAAAATTATTCACCAAATTTCCTTGTTTGCACTGCTTCTCAAAAAAAGAATACGTTATGGGGGAGGTATGGATACTTTCTGGACAAGTCGAGATTGTTGTCGGAGATAAGTTAAGAAATTAGGAGGCAATTAATCCTACACGAAACAGAATTTCGTCACTAAAAGTTTTTCATGTGCTTGTTTTTCGGCGGTCAAGTATTCTTCAGGATATTTACAGCTGCACTTTTCATATCATATGCCATGATTTGTTTCTGAGTTGATTGAGAATGCGAGTAAATACAAAAAAATCAAGGGCCTCGATTGGAGAGAAATACATCATTGCCGAAGACTCAGCAAAACATGATGAACATGGCGCGTCAACCAGTGATTTGTTACAAATAGTTGTGGTGAGTCCTGGGACTCATCTTGTGCAAAATCATGAATCCCAGTAAAAAAAAAAAAAACGAGTCCAAAATTGAAAATGCTAGGAACACTTGGGACCATGACCAAGGAAAAATAAGGAAGAAACGCTTAGAGTCTTGCTGCTAAAGAAAGCTTGACTAGCAATTTCTTAGGATCCTGAGGGAAACAAAATCTATTCAAAGACACATTGTCATAAAAATATTTTCTGCCATTAATAATTTGTTCCACCTCACTACTAAGTCTTCAGACTTCTCAATCTCTCCATCTCTGCAACCGACCATAAGTAGTGATGCATTTCCTTTTCTGCAATGTCAAGTTCATCAAGATCCTCTCTTTCTCCATCCAGTTGCTGTGAACTCTGGATATCACATATTCTTGCCTCAAAATAACCATCCATTAACTCTTCCTCAGAGTAACCACATTTAAGAAGTTTTTCTATCAAAATATCATTGTCATCCAATTCATCTCCATCTGCACAAGTAGTCAAACCTTCGATGCAGACTGTTGACGTTACATTACCCCCACTTACATGACTTGCATCATTTGTCAGTACAACTGAAGATGTGTCATTGGGTGGGGCAGATTCACCATTTACTTTTGTACCAATTCCCAAATCATTTCCATGACAACCAGGCACCTGTTGCCCTCTTGCGTCAGAGCAGTTCCGTGAAACTGACGGTGCTGCATTATTTGTTTCACTTGTTGTTGCACTAGATATTTCTAGATTTTGATGTTGCTGATTAAGAAGGCGAGATTTGGCCAACTGTATCTTTGCCTTCCGATTCCTGTCTGAAATTTCTTTCTTTTTCATCCACAAGGACTTGACAACAGATAAATCAAGCCTCCCACATTTCTTGTGAAAATTTACAATGTCAACGATGTGCTTAGTAATTCCCCTTTGAGTCACAGATGCTGGTATCCATGGCACTTCTTTTCCCAGATCGAGTAAACTGATCTTTGTGCGACCCATTTCCTTTTTAACCTGTTCCACTTTCAAGGAATTTTTTCCTAAGACTTGTGAAATCCTTTCTTTTGTTGGAGACAAGTTTTGGCACTCGAGCACCAGTAGCACTAAACTGATAGCTTTCAATGCAGGATTTTTACAAGACAACAGGCCAAAGCACTTACAAATTTGACAAAGATCGGTGCACAGCTTCTCGGAGGAGCTGTCATGCACTGAAAAATCCGACAAAAGGTTGACAACAAGAGACTCGACACTCAGCTGATCCAATTTTATATCAAGCGCTTTTACCATAATTTTCACGCACCTCCCAAGCAAGAACATGTTACATTCAGCCACTTCAGCTATGCGTCTGTAGGTTACCTGAATATTGTTTTGCCTGCAAACGATAAACAAGCATCCACCGACAAAAATGTTTCTTCGAAACGACAAGCCACGAACTGCCCCTGAACTTCTCATCGGCAAAATTCTAGAGAACAATAAATCTCGCGCCTTCTCGAGAATTTCATTCGACAGGTTGAGGCGCTTCACTTGGTGGAGCAAGCAAGATTGAAGGGTTCTTCTAGTTACTGACGATTCAACCGCAGGCAAACGTTGCCTCGCGTTTCTTGACAGCTCGTGACGATCGTTGAATGTCCTTCCACTGGTACTAACGAAAGTGGTACCACGTTTTTCTCTTTCCGTGCTGAAAACTCTGCCTTCTACAATAGCTCCGCACTCGTGACATACATGTTCTCCCTCTTGCTCAGCTTCAACAGCAATTTCATGGCAAACAGGACATTCGGAAGGCATGGCTGATTGAAAAGATGTAAACGTTTGCAAAACGACAGGTTTGCTGTGATATTCTAGGCGTTTCTTGCGCTAGTGCCAGTCTCTTTTGTTCGAAAGTTTCTCTTACCCATAATTCACCATCAGCATTGCACAATGACCGCTCGCTAATGCAACGGATTTACAGCGCATTTGTTTTTGTAAACGCAGTCAAGAAAAACAGCTCAGACAATACTCTAACTATTACATTAATGAAAGGAGCATTTCTGTGTTCCAGGAACAGAAAAAATATGCTTGAAAGGAATCTAAGTTACACGGATCCGCACAAATTGTTAAACGGGAAAAAACTTGCACCGAGCCGCGTTTCGTTTACACGAGAACCGCGGAACCATGCAAATTTTTGAACGGCAGAAAGCACAGCAATCTGTAACAGAATTTGCATGGTTCCATGTACACGGGTTGCACAAGTAAAACATTCGTCCGTTCAAAAATTTGCCAAGACCCATGTGTGGACGCGCATGTGGCTCCCGTGCTTGTTCGCGGGGGAAGCAGTGGTGACGTTGCGAAATGTCGGTTGTTTGCTCAGGCTAGAGGAGTCTTGAATGTCAACGTCACGTTTTCTGTAGACTTTCTAACGCTCGCTCGGTCGCTGCGCGACCTCGATTTAGCCAGTTTAGCTCGCTTCGTTCGATTTTTTTCGCTCGGGATAAGAACTAGGTCGACTTGTAGCAAAGTCTACGTCTTCTGTTCGCCAATTTAAACCGACAATTTTTTAAGCTCGCGAAGACGCTCTCGGATGTTAAGTTTCATTATGACGCCATTTTTTCTGATAGCTATGGATCGTTCACATCTTGAATTTTTGTAAACTGCTGCGCGGAAATCAGCGATGGTTTGATGCAAGAATTGCTATGAAAAATGGTCGTAGACGTTTGGACTATATTTTAATCACAGTTGTTACGTCAAAATGAATATTCTACAGGAACATGTATAGTAGTGGAAAAAAGGTAAGGAACTAGTATGGTGCTTTTTTTTGACAGACCATGAAGAAAGGTTGTTTTTTCTACAAGCAAGTTACAGCGATATCGACGCCATCTAAGAGGAAGCGGTCAGGGGCACTCAACGTCAATTTTTGGAAAATATCTGTTCGGAAGACGATTGGAGAACTAGAATTTTCGGAACATTTGTTGTAAAATTTCCTGCTTGCCTGCCTCTCCTAGGATTTTCGAACATCTAAAAAATGGTATAATTGCTGGCTGAAATTTTGGAAAAGGTAAGTTTTGATCCCTATAATTTTCGGATCACTAGACTTTCAGCTAGGAAATCCGAACAGATGGAAAATTTTTAGGGGATAAAAACATGCCTATTTCTACCGTTTGTAAATACTAAAATACGTTCAACAATGCTATGTTTAAGTGGTTTTGAACTATATTCTCGTTGGGTGCCCCTGAAGCTGTGTCAGGTCGTTTGCCCGATGGCAGTTCGTCCGGACTTAATCGGCAGGAGTGTATTTATACTTTTAAACTTCTTATCGCAACTCTTCGTCTATTAAAGTGGCTCTCATATACCTAATTTAAGGAAAATCTGACTAGTTTATTTTGTGGCTGTGTTTATATTAAGGTACACGAGATCATTACGCGGTACGAATGTGCTGAATCACACGCGGCTTTGGCACCATGTTAAACAAGTTTCCTTGAAGTATTTTCGAGCCATGGACAAAGAACCCTTAAAACTCATAATCAGAACGCTAGCTCATTTTTACTCTTGCTAATTGCTTGGTAATTTTCTAAAGTGTTTCCGAAACTAAGTGCAGTTTATGTTACCACTTAGACACCTACTGGTTCGTCAAGGGTAGGATTGTTCATAACTCTTCGTAGATTCAAATATGTCAGTGTTTGTTGAAGCCAATTGAATGTGCATGTTTAAAAAGTCGGCTACTCTCTAGGCAGCAAAGCATACGTATTAAACAGGGAGGCGCATAAATAAGACTGGTCTTGGTCATTTGACTTCTTCTTACCATACTGGAGATCCCCACAAATTGTTTGAACTTGATTGGCGTATTTTTCACTATATGAGAATTACTGCACTTAAGGAAAATTCTTGATAAAACTTTTTTTTCTTTCAAGCAACTCGTTAGTCGATGACACTTTGCTAAATACAATCGTTCTACATCAGAATAAGATGTGTTTTGGAGTCCATTAATGCTGACACGGTAGTTCTAATCACTTTTATTTTCAATGAGGAAGAGCATTTCCTAAGGGCCAGTACAATGTGCTTACATTCATGTTTGATAGTTCTTTTTTGGCGTGTCGGAAAATGGTTCGGCACTCCTTAATTTCCGTTTCTAGGCGTTTCTTAGATATTGGGCGGGTAGGAAAAGCTGATTGTGGTCATCTGGCCTCCAGTTCAAAATAAATTAATTAGAACCATGCTGGAGACCGTCGTTTGTAAACCCGCGGGCTTGCTATTTTCGGCGATGGTCTAAAGGTAACAAATAAAATTGTCTTATAAAAAAATTTCTTCAAGATTTCCTCTTGCAGAAAATGATGAAAAGAAGACTGGCAAATACCTGACAGACGGGAACTGACTCAATTCCCCAATGCGATTTTATTCATTGGAAATATCATAAGTAGGTTGAGCATGGAAAAATATAGTTCATTCTTGGTCTGCCTAATGAACTCAGTAATCAACCGGAAAACACCTTTACATTTAGCTTCGGAAACGACCTAGCATCTTATCGATCGTTAATTATCGCAAAAGTACCGTTGATATAAAGCCCGCTGCTCAATTCTAATTTCTCCTTTATGTATTTTGATTTTACTGTTATGTCAACTCGTTGACTAAGGTATCAGTTTGATTTTTCGTAGCATAAGTCACGTTATGTCAGATTTCACCGGTAGAGGTATAATTATCGATTCGCGAAACGACTTAAAGATCGTTGAAAACCTGATTTACACGAGCAGCATTTGATTAAGTTAATTGAATTATGTCGGTAATTCAGTTACTTGAATTTTATAATAATCAACTTAAGTACTATAGCTTAAATAAACAGAGTAAATTGCCCACTCGCGGTCGCACAGTCTAAAACTGTGTTTTTTTTTTCGCTATTTCAGCAAAAATATAATCATTCTCAAAAATGAATCAGCTGTTCTTCTGCATATTCTGACCCACAGTTGCATGCGGGTTCTTGATATCGGAAGCCGTTTGTTAGTAAGGCGTGTCTCATTTTTTCAAGTAAGTTATAATCCTTTTCGTTCTTGTTTTCTTTCAGGATCAGCCGAGAGACAGCCGTAAATAGTTGAATTTGTTGCACTTACAAAGTACTTCAGTTTACAAAATAGGGACTCGCATTTGATTAGCGGTTTCATTGTTACAGACGCCATTTCTGGTGTGTCCATATCATTTCCAAGTGGCTCGTGGCAGTGCCCTCTTTATTCATTAGTGAATACCTTTTTTGGTATTGTGAGCCGTTTTGTTGGTATGGCGGCATGCTTTTGACTGCTGCCACACTAACGTTATTCGTGGTGCAAAAGCAAAAAAAATGAATGAAATGGTTTTTTTTTAAATAACAACTTAAAGGAAAAACCCTTGACCCTGTGAGCCCTATAAAAATCTAAATTTGGTTCGTGAAGGACTCGGCATGCAAGGGAAGGAACCAGTTTGCTTCACCTAGTCAAATGAAAAAATTATCCGAAAAATCGTGTTGTCATTTTGTTGGGTCGTGTAGAAAACAATAGGTGAGTGTAAGGGGCAAGGCTAAAGAGAAAAGAATTAAAACTTTTCAGTGTTATGTTACCGAAGCAAAGCACAGGACGTAGCCAATGGGGATGGATTTAACCTTAAAAAAATTTACATTTTTCGTGCACTCAACCTCAAAAAATTGATCACATTATATGGCGGTACAGCTTTGTTTATTTATTTAAAAGCCCTGTTTCCTTCAAGGAAGTTTTGTTAACGTGCTTAGTAATCTTTCCATATAAGTCGGTACAATTTTTCTTTGTATTTACTTTCAGGGCCATCCGCCCAAAGTTGACCTCGGAATTTCGGGTAGAACTAGATTAAAGAAATTATATGTGGGTTTTTCCACTCCATCACCGGGATCTTTCGAAGCGTACTTAATCTCAGACAACCGTTTTAACACACCTGGGAAATATGTGATTCCATAATACGCGTAAATGCCAAGGGTACTAATGCTAAATTAAATTGGCACCTAAAATGTTCTCAGTTTTGCCTCCCGTTTGCTTGGTCTTGTAACAACTAACTGAAATTCACAGTTAAAGATAAGGAAATGAGCTGGCAGCAATTTTGTTCGTGTTCTTCATCAAAACATTTCTCCGATCGCATGTCTTTCCATAGATTGATTATGACTGACAAAGGCAGAAAACGCCTCCAGAATGTACTAACTAGGTCTAGATATTTCTTTCATGTAAACCGAAATAGCCTATTTGGGCCTAAATGGGATTAAACATAATCTCGATTCATCTCATGAATGCGTACGCTACCCATTCCATAAAAGAAGCATTAAGCAGATTAATTTTATAAGCTGACTTAATATAATGCATTGTTAGCAGTTTTGAGCCTTTTTACAGACCGAAATGACAGATTTCCCTACCCTTTCATATACTACTTCACCTTGTGAAATCCCAACCCTTTTATGTACCTGAAGCGTTAAAAAGGTATCCCTTTAGGGTGGAGCCTCCTCGTATAGGCCATTATACAGGGTACCCCCTCCCTTCCCCTGGGAGCAGCCTAAGTCGCATCCACTGAAATGACTGCACTTCAGATGATGATGATGAATTTATGTGCGAGTCAGCAACAGGAAGGAGTTATTGCTCGAGTGACACAATTGTAATTAGCTCGAAATGTCGAAATTGGCTTCCAAAGTCGTACTGGAACACCATTCTCTGTGAGAATAAAAAGAAAAAGTGCTGAAACGTGAAACGTGAACGTGAACTTATGACGTCAGTAGCTGACGAATGTCCCAACACTTAGACTTTTAGCATGCGCACTTCATGCTTGTTTTGTACCTTGTTCAAGTTTTCAAAAGTAAAATTCAAGAGTACACAAATGTTTAAAACCCCTTTAGCTACGTCTTGGTCTTAAGCCGGATGCAACAATTACAAAAACAAAGAAAAAAAAATCACAATAACAATAACAATTCTACAAACAAAAATCCCAATTAGCCAAATAACGTCGAGTTGTGAAGAAATGAAGTTTTGGAGGAGATGAGATTGAGTAGTATTGAGGATCTTATTGAAAGATGTCTCTTCAGAAATATTTCAATTGGTTTTCAAGCGCCTGGTTTATGTACAGTTAAAGCCCGTTAATAAATACAAAATTTTCCGGTCATTTCATCAGTGCACTTGTTACATTACACGTTGAGATTGTTTTGGCTGCTCCTATTACGTGCTATTACGCACAGATGCGTGGCAAAACTTGTCTCTTTCCCTAGCGAAAAAACGTTTGTTTTACGTGTGAGTGGCAAAACACGCATCTCAAAAACCGTAAAATTGTCATTTTAATGACAAGTTTTGTATTTAAAAATACAAAACTTGTTTTGAAACTTTTCCACAGAGAAAACAGGAAGATCATCTTAACGTCAAACCAAACTGAATTTTCTTTCATAAACGATGATTATAACTTCCCTGCATCCCTAGTTGACATTTTGATGGGTGAAAGAGTTTGTTTTAATCTCCCTTAAAGTCTAAATTCTTGCCCTATCTTCCGTGATATTTACAGAGACGGATATTGCTGATCTCTGACTTTGTATAATTACTAATAATTATAAGTGCTTCAAATGTTTACAAAAAGTTGCGGCTCTGATATTTTAATTGATCTTTATGCTTAATATCTATTATCTTGTTATAGTGAGTACTTAAAATGTTCACAAACACATAATACCTCTGTGAACATATATGGGCATAAACAAAGGAAGCATTCACGTATAAACGGCTTTGTATGTTTTCTGTCTGTAAGAGCTATGAAATCTAACTTTGACTGAGCTGTGTCACGATGTAGTGGAAACGTAGTTGCAAAACGTATTTTCTCTTTAGAATAGTATTAGAGATATAAGAATAATATATGTAGTTGATCTTTTATGGTGAATATGTAGTCTATTAATATTTCAAGTGTCTGGTAATTAAATAACATCTTGGCTGTTGAAATAAACCATTATACTTCAAGAGAAATGTATGGGAAGAGTCGTCGTAAAACTGACGTCAGAAGTCACTATCAGATCTCAAAGTAGTTACACTTCATGTCTACCCAGTAAAGTCGTACTGACCGCCTTCTGAATTGATTTTTAGTGGGAGGATGGGAAACACCCTTTTTCTGAAAGTGTATGCCTTTAGTGACCTTAAGTTATCAAGAACCCAGTTGACCGATAGTATGTTTCTTCTCATATTTATACCGGTCTCCCTGCGAACGACGTAATTTTTGTACCATGTATATCATGCCCTGAATACAATGAGTACTTCAATTCAAATGCTTGATGATGTCGGCTACCAATTTCAGTTCTAGTCGACAGTCAAAACACATCCATTCATCTATCTATGATTGTCAAACATCCGCGTTCTCTGTCCCTGTTGTATCGGTATTTGGTCATTCTAAGCTACGAATATCTTTGAAATGTTTGAGATTATATACATTTATCAGGGGCATGCATCCAACGACTGTTTTCTGTAAATTATCTGTTCAGAGAAAGCAAGTATTGCCTTGAATTTTCTATTACTTGAGGAAGGCTAAAGATTTCTAGATGACCGTTCCATTCAAGTACAATTTTCGAAGCTTACCTAGTAAATTCCTTGCGATTTTCTGAAGTTCAATTTGTCACATTACAAACCCCAGGTTAGGCTATTTTTCGTAGAAAAGGACATCTAAAATTTTCGGATTCAAAAGTGTGATGGAAAGAGGAATAAAAAAAATTTTCTTTTTCGTAATGCGCTAAATTGCATCTAAACTTTTAGGGAAAATAATATTGAAGCCCTTGTAATTTCGAAAAGACTCAAGTTCCCCTAGGATGGCGGAACAGATACAACCTTATAGCACCGCTTAGAATGCATTTCTAGAGGTCTAGAATGAATGAATTTGGGAGTAAAGGTCGCCAGGTTCCCCCGATGTATCACGTTTACATGAATTGTGGTGAGAATCAATGCAACAAGTGGAATTTAATCCCGCAATCTCACGTAGTTTAAGTTTTTGTTGTGTACCTCTAGCTTACAGGCGGCTCTGAAGGAGTAAAACTGATGAGGTCATTCCAACTGGACAATTACTAAACTGATGATTGTTATCAACATTCTGAGCGTCAATAGCTTTGCCGACATGAATTGCGATTCTCAGCAAGTAGACGTTTCTAATCATGATCAGAGGTTAAGCTTAATTTGGCAACAGACAATAAAAAAGTTTTTTTTTTATATGGAAACACTTCCTGCATGACTTGTCATCAACAGCAGTTGCCCAGTGCAATTACCCTTTCCTAATCCATCCTTAAACGTCAGTGCCCAAAAAAGACTTGAAGGAAAGATTGAAAAATGAACAGTACCAAGTGAATGTTAGATTGCTGAAGAGGTTTCAACTGATTTCGACTGAATGGTCACAACAAAGGATTTTTAAAAAAGAGAGGCCCAGAAGTTTTATCTACATTTCCTCTCCCCACAACGTGGTAGAGATAGTGTTATTAGGATTAAGATGAGGCTATTTTTTCTTCTATCATGGCTGAGATTTGGGCTCTGATGTTACAAATTTCAGTCGTATAAACGCCCAAATTTCCTGCGTTGACCGTAGAAATCTCATCTGTAACGATGTTTTTTTACAAAAACACGCAAATGGCTTCCGCGTTCCTCAGTTGTTATGAACTGGGAATATATTTAAAATATATTCTATATTATAAGTAAACTGCAATGAAACAAATGAATTTGTTAATGTAACGTTCCCTTCAGGTTGTTTGCAAGTTCGTCTTTTTAAATATCAAAGAACCTGAAAAATCCAGTGTTGACCTTAACTTTAACATAACTGGTCGCAAAGCCAGTTAACGTACTCCTGGATGGAACTTTGTTCGAGTGGCAATTGAGCTATGAGTAGAGACTAACTGGTAGGAATTTTACTGTTTAACTACTTATTTTAGCTTCATCTTATTTAAGTAATTTTGTAGGATCAATCATAAGGCTAGTTTTTTTTTCCACGTTTCGTCGATCTTTAGTGTCTGGTTTGACCTCGGATTATTGCCAAAAAAGAGCAAATTGACACTATCCGTTCCTGAACACTAAGTCAACTGAATGAGGAAAAGCTTATTCGAACTACTGCGCTTGAATTATACTGTCACTTACTGTAGTTACAAGCAAAGCCAAAAGGAATCCAAACTTTTTTGTACTGGGTGGTCATGGATCAATAGTGGTCTTGCGGCTTTAAGTAAAAAGAAGGTGTTATTTTTTTTCCTGTACAACAAGGGCTTAACTTCGACCTTTGAGCACAACGCTTTATCCAATTGAGGTAAACTCACGTGGCGTGTTGAGTGCGCCAAGAATAGGTTCATTGGAATGTAACTACGTGCTTTTAACTTGCGAAGGCTTTATCTTATGAGAGTTTGATGACGGCTTTTGAAGTATTTTTGTGCCGGGGGTGGGGGGTAACAAGCTGTTTTGCCATCAACCATCGCTAAACTATGACGTCTAAACTCACAATTTCAAAGATTGCTAAAAACTGTCGTAAGAAAAAATTTAAGGTCTTGTATTAAGCCCATGTTTTTCCTTTTTCAAAACTGCAAACGTTTACTTTTTCCTCATCGATCATTATATACATGTATAATGGTCATGAATCACAGCTAAGAACTAAGAGATCCATTAGTGAATGAAACCACTAAGCCCGCACTACCCTTCATGATCTTATTAGAGCTTGAAAAACAAACTTAAGGGCAGCTAACCACCTAATCGCATGTTTTTTTCCTTTTTAAAACAGCAAACTTTTTCGCGTCGATCGTTATAATTGTATATCGACTTGAATTGCAGCTAAGAACTAAGATATCCATTAGAATAAAACCCGACAAAGCCTGGGCTGCCCTTCATGATCTTATTAGAACTTTAAATAACAAACTTAAGTGTAGCCATTGTATTAAGAAAGAATTTGAAGTAGTCTCGTGGACGGCTTTAAGTTATTGCGCTCACAAGGAGCTTTAGACACCTTAAGCCTCCATTAACAATTAGATGCACAATCTCCTTTCATGTTCTCATTTAAGTAATGCTCTACGTAAGAAAGGGACAAAATCGTTAATCCAATGTAAGATCTTTCGCTGGGATCAAAACACATGATAACGGGAGAATTTATCTCGGGTGGACAGCTACCCATTGCTCATGAGGGTTCTGCTCACTTTGCCTGCTCTAATGTCAAGTAAAAATAGATTTAAACAGACTGAGTCACGCTATATGCTATCTTTAAAAAAAACCTTTTTAAAGCTTTCACATCAGTTGAATTCAGAAAATAATGGTCCAATCATGCTTTTCAAGAATATATGGTTAGAGCTCCCTGATGACATTTGCTTGACATCTTCTTCATAACTCTGCAAAAGCATTTGGTGTATGGGTAAGGGAACTATGTAATCATGCATGCATTAGACGCAGTGTTTCATCACCAGATGAAGCACCTAGAAGAAAGTTGAAAATACGACGCGCAACGGAGTATTTTTGACAAACTTGCAGGTGTTTCATATGCTGATGAAACACTGTGTCGAATGCTTGATATTACTTCTCAAACAAAATGACTTTAGAAGGAAAAAATTAAGGATTCATCTAATTTCCAAACACTCATTAAACATTAATTTTCTTTTATTTTCTTTCTGAATTATTAATTAGTTTGAGAAGGAAATGACTCCAGCACAGAATTGACCTGGAAACAGCAATATCGTGATCCTCGTGACGTAGTCTTCAACAAGAGTTATTCGGCGATAAAAATTAGTTATAAGACGTCAGTTTAAAGCGGTATAATTCTGTAATGTTGCTGAAATTTTCAAGTTTTTGCGATGGTTATAAAAAATAACTGTAAATCAAAGACGATAGTTGTTTTTCAATTAAAGAGTTCTGTAGTGTCATCAAGATAAAGTTTCAGTTTAAAGTAGATTATACCAAAATAATTTTGACGAAGTTATTAGCGATGTCAATATAAAATGAAGTGAGTCTCTTGTTGTACTGGATATCGGATCAACCCACGCACATGATCTTACTTGGCACGTAGAAACATCAAAGTCTTTCAAGCTTACTAGCCCTGCCTTAAGTGCACGGCTACCGTGACTGGGTATCATTAACCGGCTTCCTGATTTGTGAACGAAGGCCACCCAGCCACCCTGCCAAAGGAGTTCCTCACCTAGCCATTGTTACCAGTATATGGGTACAATAAATTGCTGTTGTTGCCTGCAGCCATACTAGTCTTCAGGCCGAATACTTGGTCACATTTGCTTTTATGAACTACCTGCGGCTTAGGTGTTCAATTGTTTACTTCAAGCCAATCTTGCTTTTCTTTCTCTGTCCGTTTTTATTGTATTTAATGCAAATTGAGCAAAAAGACGCTGGATTGTATTTCTTCGAGTGTCGTCCGGAGTTATCACCTACTTCAGTTTGAACTCCTGCTCCAAAATATTTACGGGTAGTACGATCCCGCTTGTATATATATTAAAGTCCTTCACATACTTGTCTTATTTTGTTAGAGAAAGGAGCACACATGAGAAAAAAAAAAATGAAATTCAACGCATGCGTATATTTTGGGTCAGTTTCGAATTCTCCAACTTCATTCTTGTGGCTCCGAGACTAAGGGGTCTAAAGCAAAAGAAATGAATTATTCATCACTGAATATCAATGCAATTTCTTCTATTTTATACCCCTAAGCCTCGTAGCCAAGTATGAATTCAGAAAAACGGGAAACTGACCTATTTCATCCCCTTCATTTCATACATTCTCAAAATCAAAAACAAAGAAAAAATAATTATCTAAACCAAAAATAAAAATTGAAAATAATAAAAATGATTTCGCTACGTGCAGAATGCTTAGGGGAAAGTCCACATGGATGCTAAGAAATTAAAATCTATTGATGAGTTAATGGCAGGAAACAATTTGAGATTGTTAGACAAAAAATGTAGCTTACGATCACAAGTGTGTGATCTGAGATTGTTTATTTGACACTGACTTGAAATTAAACAAATGTTTGACAACTGTACCGAGTAGCCTGCAGTATTGGGCACCTAGGCCAGTTGCCTTAATTAAGATTTTGAAGGTGCTAATAAAATTATATGGTTTAGAAGGCTTTACTTTAGAAAATCATTTTTCGTTTTGGCCTTGGCAAGAATTTCTGTCTGGCTACGTTTCTGTAAGGATATTTGTTTCCACCGTTTTTGATGGTAGAAATAATGTCTCGATTGACATTTGAATGATTCAATTCTATCAATTAGGAGGTATGCAAGCAGCGTCTCATATTTTGTTTGAAATCCGACAAATCTCTGAAGGATCCCCTGGGCAGAAATTTCACCCCAATTGAGAAGTTTCCGCCGGAGAAGGATTTGCTAACGAGCTCTTTCATCTTCAGCGACTGTGCTACCTATGTTTTCACTGCCTCGGTATTTAACCTCTTGACATGAAATTGTTTTTGTTTTCTCCTATAGCTTTTAAATACACGAGAGCGAAATGAGACTTGAACGACCAGTAAAAGGATTTAGCACTGTCCCAGTAAAAAGGTGGTGCTAGCGACAAAGAAATCAGCCGGACTTACGTACCTTTGGGTCGGCTTAAGCAAAATGGCCCCCTTCAGTTTAGAACGGAATCCGGACATATCTCGCAACGAAGCCCAAATAGATATTTAATATCTTTTGAAGATGACATTGTCATTAGAAAGATTGACGTGATTGACCTGGGTCGTCTGTGAATGCGGCATAAAATCTTCCTCTGATCTCCAATCGTCAGTAGAGGGATGTGTCTGCTTGCAAGTCGCATCAACCTAACAGGCTAATAACCGCCCTTACAAAATGGCATCCTGGCAGAGAATCGTCATAGCTCTTGTCCTTTTGTTTGTCTTAGCTTGTTGCACAAGTGTAGGGAAAGCTAGGGTAAAGAAGAGAAGGGATCGAGGAAAGGGAAAAAATCCACTTAGAAACCGAGAAACACTGGAAACACTCCAACAACTATGCCAAAGGAATGGGTCAGGAAGCTCGAGAAAGAACATTTTGGAGCTGCAAGCGTTTTTCGATCTCACCAAGGTACGAGCTATAAAAACTGTCAATTTATTTTCTGCAAAATCAGACTTGACAATTGGTGTCTTTTGCCTTAGCATCATTAAGCTTAGATGCGTTCAATCCTTATTTTTTTAAACGTTTTTAGTCGTTTGCCTGCTTGAAGGTGGAAACGTGTTCAAGGGTTCCCGTTTGCTTTGTGGAAGATACCCCAGATCTGGAGCACTCAAGTCTCAACAACTGCGCTCTGTGGAATCTGCTCTTCAGTGGACTACAGGTAAGCAAAACAAGCGTGCTTTAGTGTGTGTCCTATGCCGGGGTAGAACGTTTTGTCGTGTATAGATAGCTTTACCACGAATTGCACAAGGGTAACTTTTGGTGCGTATTCAGCCCCCGATTCTCGTTCTTGATTTTGCTTACGCAGCATTTCCCCCTTCTCTTGCGTTTCCTTTCACGTGAGGTGTTTTCAACGAAGATGAGCTTGTTTTACCAAAGTTTCATGAGTACATCACTGAACTGTTACGTGGAAGGTTCGCTTTACTTTAAAGAGAAGATGTCGCGAGCGGCCATTTGAATTGAGCTGGCGACAAAGTTACTCTTCCATTAGAGACGTTTTCTATCCCTGAGAGTAGAAGTATAATTTCCTGTCAAACATTGTCAAGCAAAGCAGGATTTAATCAAGGCGGGATTTCTTGTTGACCCTTTCATGAAACCACTCGGCAAATCGACACAGGACCTTGCCCGTAACTATATTACATCGGTATCATAGCATCGAAACCACAAGTTCTAATTATATACATGGATTATTATGACTTAAACCGATTTATTAGATTACAGTCAACTATGTTGGTCTTTAAAAGAAAGGTTCCTTTAAAACCCATCGTTGAGATCTTTCGGACTATTAAGCTTTTCTGAATTCGCCAATCGTGCAATGCGCCACGTTTGACTCCATAACGAAAGCAAGGAAAACCGAGGTGATGTACACCAGTAAAAGAAATTTGGAGACCTTTTCCGCATGATTTTAAGATCACATTAATGGCATTGATTTTTTTCGGAAGCCCTTCTTTTGACTTCTTCCTTCTAAAAATTTAATAGCAATGTTCCCGAGCTGAACACTTTTTAATTCGCATTAAAACGTCTTGGGTGGAATCTAGCGGGTCTAAACTACTCTGGAACCACTTCCATCTCATTAGAAACATGCAGGAAGGAATATTGCTTCAAGTATTTAATTTAAGATTCTCAAACATTTCTTGTCTCTGACACTCTGACCTGTATCAACTGCTCCGAATTCCGAGATCATTGTAGTACCATAAACATATCCAAGGACTCCATGTATTTAATCAGACAGCTTTCAGCTAACTACTATGAAATGACAATTTTAAGTGCACCACTGAGAGATAAATTGACTTCGAGTCGGTGTTGACGGATGGATAAATAAAGTTCACCTGCAATGGAATCGTCACGTGAGGAAAGGGCATTACTATACTTACCCGCCGTATTAAACACCTCCTCAAGCATGAAATTAGACATGGTAAAATTCCACAGAGCAGTTCAGAGCTTGGCAACCCCAAGTGAAAATGTCACTGAAATCTTGATATTTTAGGCTTAACACTTCCACTCCTAGAATAAGTGATATCCTTTAAGTCTGTGAACGTAATCCTATGACGTGACCCAATAAAACCTCTTCTCTCATCCGTACTTTCCTATGGTGCTATTAGGTTCTCAGCATTTAAAAAAAAATTAAATTTTGAAATATTGTTGACTTAGGCCATTTCTGTGAGTGAAAAGCCGGTTCACTTCTCCACTATTTAGGTCCCTATTTGGAGACCTTCCTTGGGTGACCCTTGTGTGAGGCACTCTTAAGGATGGCCGTGTTGCTTTGGCCTCACACTTTCCTTATTACTAAACCACCTGAGTTCGCACCCTGTTTTAGAGAGTCCATTTTTAAATAAACCTTCGTTCAGTCTTTTTATAAAATTCTCTGGCGGCGAAGAACGTCCACTAGTTTGGTGAACAAAGTAGATAGAGGTCATTAGGTACCCCGGGTTAGTAATGAAAATTGCCGACCATGGAGTGGAGACACCTAACAGTGGAGTTGACGTTTATTGAAGTTTTCCTGTGATTTTTCTGGTTGATCTTCATCGCTGTCGACCTCAATGGACCCGGAATTCTACGCGACGTACCTAACATTGACCAGAATGTACGAATTCCAATTTCTATGTATTGGATTCGATATTACTTACAGACAGCCGTTCACGTGCCATCACGTGATAGTTTGATTAATTTCCTCCCATTTTCACCGCGGATAAGTGAACGTGCAATTATGCAGCTACAAAAACCCTTCTTCAGTATAAACTAACCATCTCTACCTCATTTAGAAACTTCTACTGGTCTCGTCGCGGCGTTTCAATTACCTATGGCAATATCAACAAAGTCACAAAAAAATTCATTTCCCGAAAAATTCAGCGAGATCGAATTCAGAGATTCAGCGAAATTACAACGGCCTGTTTTTGCCAAAGGCAAACAATTTTTATCTTGCTGGGCCCCTAACAAGCCAAGCATTGACTTGCCCTTAATGAGTTTGTTTTCACCAACGTATTACAATTTTCAGCTGATTGCAACAACGCCCAGTTTTTTTCTGGAAAGAAGCCCTCTAGATTAGGATTTTATTAGTTGACCTTAGAATCATTATTAATGTTCTTGTTGACGACATGGTATCTAATCGTTCTTTTCAACTGCGTATCCGTTGCACCAGAAAAGATGATAAACCGATAATTAACACGAAACGAAGTGAGCGGAATGTTCACAACGACCGCGATTATCATACTTCCCCAGTTTCCCTTTCGAAAAAAAGGGTTTTTGCTGAAATGCTAAAACCCCGCTGTTAACAGGTTTGAGTTCATCATCGCTTTAATTACGTTAGGATATAGAGTAGCTTTTGATTTGCTTTCGTAATGAAAGCAGTGTCATTTCTTCATAGGAAAAACTTTGTGTTGCTTAGTCATGCGACCATGTCCGTCTAGATACTCGTAACTGGCCATATGAAATCCTAATCAGTGAGTGTGATCAATCTGGAAATGCAATCACAATAAAAAATTGAGAGATTATAACAAAGTAATGGAATATAAAAGGGTCTTTCAACTTTTTTGTCTTGTCTGGGCAGTCGGTCAATGAGTTGATTCAAAAGCCCAACTTCCTCAAAAACGACTTAGGTGATTAATCATAGTACTGTTTTTCGAATTACCCACTGAAGTGTTCTAATCACTTTTAAACAACATATGACAATATGCATGCATTCTTCCTCCTATCAAAGGAGAACTATTGCAAGTGAAATGAGACTCTGTTGTGATTGTTCTATATATATATATATATATATATATATATTTTTTTTTTTTTTAAAATAGATATAAGGCTTCAGATTTTCTGACATTTCGGTAATTGGAAATAGGTGTTCGTGGAAGCACCGCCGGTCTCATAAAGAAATGCTTAAAAAATACACTTTATTAGAGTTGATGTGCGCTTCAATGCGCTCATCTTTCACTGATTTAACACTGATTGAGTCTGAAAAAGTTAGTTAAAAACCGAGTGAAAACTAGGTAATTACGAAGTTTTATGGGTCAGTGGTGATAAGTTACGTCTACTTTACGGCCTGTTGTATAAGTTTGAAAATCAAACGGTATTCTTCAAGCAGCTAAAGCACCGAAGCAACTTAACTGAACTATTCAAAACATTGAATAGTTCTTCTGAGCTGGTTTTTTACAAGCGTGCTAAGAAAAATTGGTAACCTATAAATCCGACAAAAGTTGGTATGTCACCTCAGCCTCCGTGCGACCTTCAGTCCACTCCCTCCATTTATTTTTAGTCACATTTTCCCAGACATAAAAGAAAAATAGGGTTAGGGTAAGGATTTGCTTTCTTTTATAAAGTGATATACGCCATCCTTATCAGTGTTGGTTGAAAGCTGTCAAAATGGGTATCTTGTGGGCGGGCCAAGGTACAATACCCATTGAGAGCATACATTTTCTTTTCAACCATATTTCTCTGCCAAGGGAGTATTTTCTTTAGGATAGTGGCCACAAGCTTATTGTTCTTTTTCAGTGGTGATGATTTGTTTGTTCCAAGTTAACGTTTATAAAGGGTCATGTAGCAGCTGCTAAGAAGAGAAGTCTCCAATGGTGCGTTTCCCTGACCCAATTGGAAGAATGACATGTCATTTTTTCCTGCAACCAATTAGGAGAGACCTCCCGAGCGGCTCAGTCCTCCACTACTATTTATAACATTGATATTTAACAGGAGCTCCACTTTTGGGTTGGAAAAATCAATATGCTACCCACATTTAGAATCAACAACAATGACAATAACAAAGACAATGGCATTGACAGGGGCAAAGGCAGTATCTGGGATAGTGACAATAACAATGACATTGACACTGGCAGTCACAATGACAAGCGCAATGCTATTGGAAAGGTCGATGCCAATAGCAATACCCACGCTATGCCAGCGCTATTGACTCTGTTTTAGATAGCCTGCGAGTAATTCTATTATTTCTTCATGTAATAACAAATTCACTAATATTTGGGTTAATTCTGTTTTAGGCCAACCGGAAAATAGAGCCAGTTTTTGAACATCCTATGGTAAGTGCTTCTGAAAGAGTATTGATGGTAAAAGTTCTTAGATCCTGGCTTCATTTAATTCTCACGTCAGTTAATGCCGTTGGAAATTAAAGGGGCACTGGCATTCGATAACTATGTGCAAACCAACATGTGAGGCACTGCCAACGCTTTCACTTTCCCCTCTCCCTAAAGGAGGCTCCCACTCAAACGCCTGTCACACTGAAACGCGGGCAAGCAATTCGGTTATGCGCATGAGTTAAGTGGTGCCATAGCGCAAGGCATTGTGTGGTGTTACCATTGTGATTCAGATGGCTCAACTCACGACCACAATTCACTTAATTGTGACTGGTTGATAATGGGTTAGTAAAGGAGAGTCAGCAAAACGCCGACTCAGTTTGGAGTCCATTCTTCTTTTCTTTCGTTTTCTCATTTATTGAGGAAACAAAGGAAGAAAAAGAAGAAGAATGAAAAAACAATAGTCAAAGAGCAGAAGACTCCAATTTACTACGGTCCTATTTATATGGAGGTCGGGGACGCCGGATTGGTGAAGTCATCCTCTTAGGTGGGGTAACCCACCTGTCCATATAATTTCTCAGATTAATTTGATCTTTTTTACATAATAGTTGTAGTGACCCGCCGAGGCAGGGAAGACCGGGCAATCCTCTCAACCAAGGTGGGGTAACCCGCCTAGCCCACCTCAGGGCTCCCCCACATCCATGTAAACAGGCCTCAAATACAAATCTTAAACTGATTCATCAATTTCCTCTCTAGAATTCAGCCCACGGAGGGAAGTCGCGTAGCGAATATTCCTGGGATGATGCTGTCAGCAGTCTTTGTCGCGGAGCTAACGTTTATCGCTTTTTGACCGAGGATCCACTCCACGAGGAAAACACAAGTACCAACGGCAGTAAGTATAATGACGTCCGACAATGTCTTTGTGAAATGTGTGCTAATAGTAACACCTGGGCCCAGTTGTTCGAAGGCCGATTAGCGCTTAACCCAGGGTTAAATTTAACCCGGCTTTCTCTTTCTTTGTTCAAAAGCATTTTCTCGGATAATTTTCTCTGTTACTCTTAAGAGTATCCAATCATTAACCTGTTGACAGAAAGAATAAAAATGAATTTACTTTTTAAGCTTTCAAATCTGATTTCAAATTTCGCACTAACCCTGGGTTATCTTAACCCAGCTTTGAACAACCCGGCCCTGTTCTACCAGCCAGGCCTATTGCTACAAATACAGCATTGACACTGTTTTAAATTTAATATTAAAAAATTAAATTATATAAATTCAGAACGCTCTTGGCTAGTTTTGTCATATTGGCATATGAAATTTTCCCAGCTAACGTCAGTATTCTTTTGAAAACATAACACAAACTATAATTATATAACAAACGTTTGACGTAGTTCTCTCTTACTCTCACCCAGCTTCAAAAAGCTCCACCAACATCACCACAGTAGCCCCAACTACCCAAGCTACCAATGCAAGTTCACCCAGACCACAGCATGCCCTCCCTAGAAGAAACAGACAGCGCCGCGGGGGACCATTCAACAAATTTTTAAGGCAGATGAAGAGGAGACAAAACGCCAACAACAATTCATCTTGCAGTGGTCTCGAAGCATGCACGCGTATTTGTGTGGGGCAGAACGAGAGGCCCACGCATGTATCCGATTGCAGTACTTTCAAAATCCACTGTACAATCTACAACAGGGCCAAAAAAGGCAGAAAACATAAGGGAAAGAGTAAAAGGAGAAATGGAAAGTCGGGGAAATGAGCTGTCGTTCTTTGATATGCTTTATATGGTATCAGCTCAAGGACATAGGAGCAACAATAGATTATTCTTGTTTTGTCAGAGGAAATGAAGTTTCTAGTTGTAATTACAGTGTAATCATCACGGAGATGCACGTTAAGAATCGTTGTGTTTATTAAGTTATTTATAAAATGCTTTAAATTTAAGTAATGTTAATAATTTATGTCTCAGTAGAGTGAAAACCTTTAGAGGTTATTTCACTATACTCTGGCGTTTAGATCACAACACGAATGTTACAAATGGCTCATGGGAAAGTTTCTTTAGTGACTAACATTAGCCATATTTTATACTAGGCTCTTGATGGTCTGCACGAGCCATTGCGCGCTGTCAAGCGCTGTAGAATAGACTTTACGAAAAAATAGAAGGGAGTCATGATGAAATTTGAACTCTTGCTTTTACTTGACAATAGAGACCTGGACGACTACGAGTACGCGGTTTGACTTAAATTTTTTTCGCGTATTCTCAAAATATAGACTTCCCGGAAAGCTTTAGTTTATCATATTTAACTAGAAAAGTCAGTACTGTTATCTAATGTGAAGGAGGTTACGCGCTTTCCCGAGCGGAAAATGATAAAACTTCTAACATTTGTAATCTTGTTTTCACCAGCACGACATTCGCGCTAAAACTCGTAGTAGAATGACGAGGGCTACCACATTTTCCCGCCAAAATGACGCTGGTTCACGCTTGAGAACTACTTAGTACTGAGAAAATCTCCTACTCGTAGTCGTACTCGTCTGAGAATCTAGAAGTCTCTAATGTCAACGAACTTTGGGCATCTTGAGCGATCAGCTGAATAAACAGTTCAAATTGCATGGGGTTAAGTGAACAAGAGGAAAATTTTCAGTTTTAGAAATTAGGCTGAACTCGAGTAAAATTGGACTGATGTATGTTGACGAGTGATGTTTTTAAAGCTCTTAAACTTTCATGACTGAGGGCCTCTTCATATGAGCCCGGTTGACCGGGCTGGCCCGGTTTCCGAGATCTCGCCTCACCTCTAAACCCTTTGTAAAATTTTCGATGTGTTCATATGAGAGGGCGAGCTGGCTCGGTTCCCGAGATCTCGGTTTTTCCAACCGAGATCTCGGTAAGCGGGCTGGAAATTTTGCCATATGAACACTTCATCCCGGTTACCGGGATGAACGGCGGGATGAATTCTGGCGGTCCGGATGGCATCGTCTTGCATTGCCTGCTGTATTTTCCACATCATAAGCATCCCATTTAACTGCAGTGATACAGCTTTAAGAATTACCGATGCTAAGATAGGCCCAAAAGTTAAAATTTTTGTGTTTCGCTATGTTTGCTTTGTTTCCTAAATATGGCGCCAGAACTCGTACCCAGGATCTTTGACCTTTTCTCATCTCGGAAACCGGGCTGAAATTTCTCATATGAACCCAAAGCAAAATTCATCCCCGTAACCGAGCCAGCCCGGTCAACCGGGCTCATATGAAGAGACTCTGAATGATATTTGAGACATTTAAAAACAGCATTAGAAGCTACTTACTCACGGATAATTTTACGCGAAAAGGCGGCGACACTTTTGTATTACATTTAACAAATCAAGAGAATGTGTATATCTTAACAATTAATTGAGCGAGTAAAACTCAACTTTTTAAATATTCGTAGGGCCGTTTAGCCCAAGGGTGTACTCAGCAAATTTTTATACGGGTAGGCTAAGCTCCGAGGTCCCACCTCTTACTCTTTAATGTATCTCGATGTTTTCTTGTATACTATCTATCGATAAATAGTACCCCTTTCACATATCCAATTTAGAACTTTGAATCCCTTTTAGCTACTGTAAATACACTGTTGTCTTTTAAATAAGAATAACTGAAACCACAAAACCAGAACGTTTTCCAGACTTTTTTACAGCCATAAAATGCATCTGTTAGCCCTCTCGGGTATTTTTACAGACCCAAATGACAGATTTCCCTACTTTCTTACATACTTCAAGTGGTGAAATCCCTACCCAGTTTCATATACCTGAAGCATGAAAAAGGTACCACTTTCAGGCACCCCCAGGCAGACCAGCTGCTTTTGGAAATCTGTGTAAGACCTTGAACTGCATCGGCCGCTGGTCAAATTACATAGAAACCTTCAATTCGATACCTTTTACGATCGAAAAGCCTTCAGTTTCACGCGGATATCCTTTACTATCTTCAGATCTTTTAAAATTTGGAATATAAATGACGTAATGATCAATATTATCAAAGGAGTCAGTTGTGACAATTTGGAAATAATTGCACACCTTTTTTCTAATCAGAAACGAATGGTTCTCTGCAGTACGTCTTATATATAGGTAATCAGATGGTTTTGAATGCAATAAGGTGGAATAATTAAGCTGAGGACATTGTAAATAAAGGGAGTATTATGCTTGCAGGTGTCAACCGTAGTTTATCCTAAAGTCAGTCACGTGTAACTTCACGTGAACAGCTATTACGTAGTGCTGTCATGATAGTCGAAGTAAATGTGAAATGCCAGACACTCCAGCTACTCTTAAAGAACCCACAATCTTGGAAAAAATAAATGGAAAACCTACCTGACACCGCTTCTGGGACAGCCAACGAGAATATAGTTCAAAACCACTTAAACATAGCATTGTTGAACGTATTTTAGTATTTAAACGGTAGACATAGGCATATTTTTATCCCCTAAAAACTTTTCATCTGTTCGGATTTCCTAGCTGAAAGTCTAGTGATCCGAAAATTATGGGGATCAAAACTTACCTTTTCGAAAATTTCAGCCGGGAAAAGGCTCCCGAAA
>OZ037997.1:19856534-19884034 GCA_964035705.1 Porites rus | reverse complement strand
AAAGAAAGAGCATTAATATTTAAGGTCTGAGTAAAATTCTAACCATGCGATAATAATTTTTTCGCAGCCTATTTGATCAAGCACAAATTCAGTGCTGGAATCACATTTTTCAGCATAACAAACTCAAGAACACAGTGCCAGATTGATCAAACTCTTCGATCACTCTGAATTAACAAGTAAAAGCGTCAGTTACATCTCGACCTTTTGACTCAGTGTTCTACTATAACTTGCTCCAAGAGAGGATAAAACTTTATCCTCTCTTGCCTGCTCTCATTCTTTCGCGTTTTTTTTTGCATTCAGTTGAAAATAAAGATGGGCGGAAAACTGCTGTACGTCTACGTTTTGCTAGCTTTGGTCACAATTACCACATGTAAACCTCGAATGAATACTCTGCAGAACTTTTTTAGGAGAGGTGAGTTGGTAAATAAAAAACTAGTTAAAACTACTGTTCATCATCTAAGAATTAAGTCATAAACACTAAAATCAGAACTATATTGAAAAGAGATTTTGAATATACCAGACTTTCCTTTCTTAAAAAATAACTCACGATCCCTGAGTCATTTTCTCAGGAGTGTGTAAACCGTAGAATCTTCGTAGAGAGATATATTACAAAAAAAAGCTATTTCAGTCTCAGAAAAGGATAAAAAGTTACTAGGTACTTTTGCTGTTTGTTATAAACTTATTCTCCCCTTAATTTACTTTTTTTAGGTTTAATATTTCTTTGCCGTCTCAGTGTGATTTTTCCAAAAACGCTCCCTCACTCATTCATTTAAAGATCACCTCAAAAGAATTCGAGCCGTATACTAGGAAGCGTTTTGCCTGCTGCTTTTGTTGTTTCGTACAAATATAAGTTAAACGTACGGAAAAACAGGCAACAAAAAACGTGCAACTTGTTTTGCAACATTGCTGTAAAACGAGTTGAATAGCGATATTGCGCGTTTTACCACCCACTTTCAATCCTGTTAACAAAAACCTGATTTGTTGCAAGACAGGTTTGATGTGGGTGGCAAACGCGCAGCATTGCTATTCAATTAGTTTTGCAGAAATGTTGCAAAACAAGTTGCACGTTTTTTGTTGCCCGTTTTTCCGTACCTTTAGGAGGAGTTGGCGGGTAACAATATCATCACGACTCATTGACCAACCATGTCAATAACCAGAGTTGTATACAGTCACCTCACGTGATACAACTCAATTTGACTCTGAAGATGACTACCGTGCAGGCACGTTGTGGAATCGCCAGTCACTGTCAACAACAGTCCTACTCAGGACTACGTTCATTCGGACGATCATGCATAACCTACTTTTGAAATGACTCCAAGGTCGAAACCTTTCACAAAAAATGGTCTTATAGTTACTGTAGCCTTTATTGCATCTAATTTTGGCAAAAATGAAATGAAGAGTGACTAAACAAATGGTCTGAATGATTGAAGAACAAAAACGTAACACTAAGAAATGTCTTTCTGACCTTCCCGAAAAGAAGGTGGGAGGTGAATTATTATGGGGGTAGTTAACACCGAGACTAATATCTTCAAGGTATTTTGCTTAGTATTTACCAATCAGCTAGATAAAGTTACAAAAGTCTTGACTCAGACAGTGTTTGTAAATGTTTCGAAGATTTTGTCAAATGCATTTTTCATGGCTTTACAATGAAAAGTCAGTAGGAAGACAATTTTCTAGCCGCCAGAAAGCACCGACAAGGCAAATTTCTTCGCTTTCCAGGTAATTGTTGGTACAGTTGCTTTATTAGTCGCTAAAATTTATACTTTATTTCGTCTTATGAAATTGACGCCTAAAGAGACTGACACGTTTGGGTCGCCCCATGTAAGGAAATCCAAGACTTTCTTGGATTCCAGATTCCACAAAGCAAACAATTAATTTGCCGGAATTCGGAATCCGGATTATCGTACATGGAGCAAAATGGGAACTAACATAAATGCCTGAAAATTGCTATCTACTGATTTGGTAAATACTAATAATAGTCATCAGCTATTGACCTAAAGAAAATAACTATTGCGTCTTATTCTCTCTTGCTATTGACCTATTGTGTAGAAATTACGAAAGGAGAAGACAAGCGAGCCATTGCACGCTGCACAGACTTCTGCTCGACTTATTCCAACTGCCAGGGATTTGATGCTTACGGAGAATATTTCATTGTTTACGGACGTTGTCCTTCAGTACTGGTGTGCTGTTATTATTATAAATATAGTATCGACGAGTGAGGTAATTATAAAGCAATTTTACATCGCTTTTTACACCAGTAAAGTTTTGTGAAACTAGAAAGCATAACTTCCAATAGACCTTGTTCAAAAATACCATGATACTACTACTTTACTTTGCTATCCCTCCAAAATTTTTCATAAGCATTGTTTTTAATTATGTTAGAGTTTTATGTAATTTTATGTTTATTACTGATGCATAAACGGCATTTTCAGTTAAGCTAATAGAAACCGTAAGAGGGCGACCACGAGAACAAGATTGGACTTGAAGTATTCGCATATTCTCAAAAAAAAAAAAAAAAAAACCGAGACGCTTCATTTTAACTTTTTTTGCCAGGAAATTGAACGCAGTATTTTTTATTGACGAAGATTAAGTCCTCTCCTGATTGCAAAGTAATAAAACTTCTTACGTTATCCTTACAACTTGTTTCCACGACATTCTCGCTAAAACCCGTGTTGAGGCTGACGATGGCTTTCACGTTTTCCCGCCAAAATGGCGCTGGTTATCTTGTCCTCGTAGTCGTCCTCGTCTTACAGTCTTAAGGTCTCTAATTTGACCATATGTAGTTACAATATTATCGAGCGTAATGTTAGTTTTAATAATCAGTTTTCTTCTTTTGGTTTGGTACAATACTCGTGTATCGGCATAGTTACCCATGATCATGATGATAAAAAATATATATTCTCATAACTAAGCGCAATGAAACGGCATCAAGGCTTGTTAGGACCGTGATTTAATAAGCTATAACTAAGTGATTTCTTTCACACTCATTGGTCGAGAGTTGTGGTTATAGACCATGATAATGACGCAATGATGTTTCATTCGTGTTTCCCTTTGTCGTTTAATGAAACTGTTAGAAACGAAAATCGAGGACCCACCCTAACGATCATATTCCATCTTCTTATGACCTTCTGTTTCTTTGCACAGGTGACGAAGACCTAAATATTGACGCACACCAAAGAAAACAGCTTTAAACTTCTTGATCTGAGTCAATATTAGATTGTAAAATTAAACAAAATTCAGTAAATGAACAAACGCTGAATTGTACTGGTATTTCTTTGTTTTACTCTAACCTTCACTTTAAGTCAAATTGGATAAAAAATAATTTAACTGTTAAACCAAACTCCTGCTGCACATGTTAGATGCCACATAGGGGACCCATTTGAACACCCGGCTGTATGGTGCTGGGTACTTCTCATGATGTTACGACAGGTTGCAATGAGTTGCAATAAAAAGGCCCTTTGGAGCTGGTCATTTACGTGGTGCAAAACTGCCACGCTGGAGAGCAAGATACGCATTGGGACAAGACAAACGGATCACATCATCTAAAATGATAATTTTCTTTGTCTTGTCCCGGGGTATCTCTTACACTACGCCTCTTGCACATCTCCCATAATGCACCTTATCTGCCCCCCGCCCCCAACTTCCTTCAAATTTTGCATAACCGTTGTTTTTCATTTCTCCTGGGTATTACAGCCGTCCCAAGAGAAATTGAAAACAATGCTTATGCCATCTTTATTTGGGGGGAGGGGTGGAGGCAAATAAGGTGCATTATGGGAGATGTGCAAGTGGCCTATACAGCATGGCGGTTTTGTACTATGGGAAAGACTTGCTGCACAGGGCCTCAAAAGGTACACACCGACGCCATGATTTTTAAAGATATGCTGACTCGTTTTTGAGTGGTTAAAGTTGCCAAAGTTGGAGTCCTTTGTTTAGAATGCGACCTACGATTGAGTGATTCATGTTGGGTAGCCCGTGTTGTGCTCTTGGCATTGTAAAACTTCTTGACCCGCTTAAACTAATCCTGCATCATCAAGCAATGGATAACGAATGCGTTTAAACGAACCTTTCGCATTCATCTTGCGTGATTGTAATAGAATTATTTATTGTTCTTATCATGATATTAATGTCGTGATATCAACTTTTTTTGGTATTTTTTGATAAGGAAAAAAGATAGAAAGGTCCAAAGAGGAAATTACTTTAAATGTCGGATGATTCTGTGGTTTTTGCGAACTCAAACAAAAAAAATTATGATGTGCCCTAATTCATTTATTTGAGTAAGGAAGCCAGATAAAGAATGACATTTGCGGAGAAAGTCTATAAAGAGCGATCCTCAGGGAAATTAAAGGATTAAGCACTCTGACCTCAAAAGATACATTTCCGAAAATCGAAAACAGAACGTTTTTGCTTTTTAATCAGTTGGGATCAGTAATAATTGGTTCGAACCAGCGAAGAACACTTAGCTTGTCTTGTCTTTGGGAGAAACGTTTTGCGCTGAGTCTAATGTAACTGATTTTGTTGCACTAAAATTAAAATTGTTGTTTACCAAAGAGCCAATTTACTTTCCAAAGAGAAAAGAAAATGCAAGACAACTAAAAAAAAATCTTTAAAATGCTTCCAGCGTGTCGAAATTGCAAGGTGATAAAATCTAGGAAGGGAAACCCGTATGCATTTAAAAGGATTAATTAAAGTATGCGGGAAGCGATTTAGTATAAATACATATGGGGAATAGAGGTTGAAACCAATTTCATGAGGTATTTTTTATATCACTGAGTTCGTTTTCATCGCTCTTGACTGGCACTCCCGATTTAGCTCTCGTTGGTGGTTTGTATAACAATTCTTCATATAGAATATATTTAAAGAGGGCAAATGTTAATTTTTGCTGTTTGCAGGGAAGTTTTTTTTTATAGATATGTGTTTGCTAAAGCATTGCAGTGTTTTGCAGTTCAAACTGATCTGAGATGACTCAGAAGGAAATGAAAAATCGAAACAAAACAATCAGATCCAAACTTTTAACCTATAAAAATGTGGCGGGTTGTAAAATAACTCACCAAAATCAATTTGGAAAAATTTTCGAGCTGCTCTAAGTCCGTATCAGTTTCTTTTTCTAGTTTGGAAGACGTTTACAGCCCGGCTGAAATCTCCATTATTTCGATTCAATGCCCCATTCAAACAGGATTTCTTTGGGGGAAAAGGTCATTTGGAAACTTCCATATTTCAAAAGTTTAAACAGAAGTTCAGTCACCGTCCGTTCACCCGGACGATCATACTCAACCGACTTAAGAAATGACTCCTGGCTTCAAACCTTTCACAGAATTTAAAAAGATGACCTATCATTTTGGTCCTGGATTCTATTTCGACAAAAGACAAACAAAGTCCTGTCACTTTGATAAGGGAAACCATGTTACATTTCTTAGGGGGGTCTTGTGTTTTCGAAACCCCTTGGGAGTAATTGAAAGTGAATAGAGTTTAGAATTGCTAGTTAAATCAAAATGTTTGACTGGAAAAGAGAAGTCAGTATCAGTTTTGAGATTGTTGAATTTAAAGTTGGAGAATTGTGGTACGACTTGTGGGGCGCTGGTGGTCAATATAGATTTTCCTGCCAAAATGAATGATTTTTCAAATCTTCCAGTCCGGTCCTTAAACAACATAAGCCCGGCAGTACAAGCAATCTTATGTCAAACTGACTTGGACCTTACAACTTGGGGTGACTGTCTTTTGTAATGTAGCATCTTGAATTTACATCAGTCCGAAATGAACACGGTGGTTACCTTGAGAAACGCCTCTTTTAAATTCAATTTTGATTAATTTTAATAAGGGTGACCTAAAAATGTAAGCTTTTAAGAGTCTTATATGTAGGTTGTTTTAGTCGCCGAGGTCGGGTGAAAATTTCTTCGTTCGTCAGAACACAATTTACAAAGGCTTGATCCCTTTTGGTATTTAATTGAAGAACATATCGAACCAGAATGGCCTGGTTGAATTTCTGAATCATTTCAAGTAGTCCATATAGCTCACCACTTCACGGAATCTATTGCGGCTCTAAGCTCTTTAAAAAATACAGACAGAAAAAAACGAATAGACAGCCAAAGAGAGGCCGCTATTAGTCCAATTTAAATATTTTACAATTTAATAAAAACACTCATAATCCAGTTATGCTTCTAGTCGAATTTGGAAATCACTCAGAAAATCAACGGACAAAATCGCGTGTTTTCGCAAATCAGTATAATCGCGCCAACGAGAAAAAGCCCTTCCAAATAACCAAAAGAAATAAAATAAAACTTTATCCTGGCCAAGATATAAACGGCTGCGTAAATTAGGCTTGGTTTCTTGAAACTTTGTTCCGTCATCTCAAGATGTTGGTCTTTGCTTATATTCGGTCCAAGTTTCCTCCACATTTCTATGAGAAGGGACTGGCAAGTAGCCCTCTGCAGGAGTTCTAACTGGGAGGCTGAAGGGCTGAGGAGGAATAATGGAGTTGGGATAAAAAAAATTGAGCAAAAAAAAAAAAGAAAAGAAAAATGTCCTTTGTGGAGGAATAATGGAATAAAGAAAGGTTATATTTATTCTTTCAGCCCCGAAGCCCACCCGCCTCTAGACTCTGACGCTGGACGATTATGGAGGGAAGGCCGTCCACTATAAATTTTGGGAGGTGTATGAGTGGCTGAATGCGTTACAATTTTCTTTCGATTTTGTTTGTTGTTTCTAGAAAAAAAATGGCTGCAAAACTGCTGATCGCTTGCTTTCTCTTGGCAATGGTTTCTCTCGCCATATGCAAACCTCGCGGAATGATGAATCCTTTTGCGAAGCTGTTCCAAAGAGGTAAGGTAGCGAAATTAAGTAGTCAATATAAATAATTAACAATTATTCCACAAGTGCAAGTTGGATATAAGCTATAATCATCTAATATCCAACAAGCGCGAGAGGAGTTATGTAATTGTTTTTTATTAGAAACGTCCACAAAATATCGAGAATTCTTCCCTACCTTATATTTTGTAAAAACAACCGATTTTCAGCTTGTTTTTAATTTTGAGCAGACGCGTACAGTTACCATATTTGGAGAGCATGGTATAATGGCTCATATACTTTGATGGCTTAGCCAATCAGAGCTCTAGAATTGCATCATCCAATGATTCAGATATACGATTTGGCTAAAGGGATTATCGCATCGCAGACTGACAATATGATACCGTACAGCTGCTGAGGTTTGTTGGGATTCATGCATTAGCAGGCTTTTCTCCAGCCTCCTTTTATATGTTCGCTTCTCGACTGGATACTACCGTAAAAGCAACTGACAACCAGGGCCTGGTTGATCAAAGCAATCTTTAGTAAATTCAATTTTGTCAACAAGTTGATGACTGGATGCTCTTAAATATAACGAGAAAATTATCGAATTAAAGACTAAAATAAACCCGGAATAAATTTAACCCTGGGTTAAGCGCTGATCGGCCTTCGAACAACTGGGCCCAGCAATATACAGTAACAACTTAAATTTAAATTACGACCTCCCTCCTCCACCCCCCATTTTTCTTCAAAAGTAAGTGTTTACGAAACTACGACTGCGACGGCAGCGGGAACGTCGAAAAAGCAAGATGGTTAAAGAGTAAAACAAAACCTTAATTATGTTATCATTGTATGATGTCTTAGGATACGAAAGGTCTGGGTTCGAGGTCCGGATTCCACCCTGATATGCGATTTTCTTTCTCAGCTCAATGGAAACACTCTCAATAACAGGTCAAATGAATTTTCTATTAAGTGTCTTAAAAATAGCAGCGACCGTTTATCAAAGGGACAACTAACAGCGTCGCCGTTTCTTTAGCTTTCTTTTTGCTACCCTGGTAACTTGACGTCACACTTCTCCTCTATATTGACCACTCCAGAAAATGCCATAACATACCACAATGCTCTTTGTTTATCACCCCAAAATTTTGCATAAGCATTGTTTTCAGTTTCTCTTGGGGCCATTTTAACTCCCAAGAGAAACTGAAGACAATGCTTATGCAGAATTTTTGGGTGACAAACAAAGAGCATAATGGTATGTTATGGTATTTCTGGAGTGGTCAATTGTAACGATCTCTTTTTTTGGTGCAATTTTAAACAGGTTTGATGTATGGATACGAAAAGCGTGCTGCAGGGGCCTGTTCAGACACGTGTTCCAGTTATGCCAACTGTCAGGGTGAGATAGTTGGAGTCGGGGCATACTTCCAAGTTGAGGGATCATGTCCAGCAGGCTTGGTCTGTTGCTACTTTTATGAATACGAATAACAGCTTCGAAATGGTAGAGCGGCTTTAAGGTATGAGAAGAAATTCAAACTCCTACTTGGCGACCTATAACTTTCTTAGCAAAAATTTTTAGGGTGGTATCCGGCGGGTTCTTCTATATAAGCTATGTAGGGCGTGATTATGGAACAACTGAACATTAACTGCAAAGGACCGCAAACGATTATACCGTAGAACGTAGGCCCTCCCGGATTCTCGTGATATGGCGTGATTCGGTAGGTGTGACCGAGTCCAATGTTAGGGCTTTTTTTAATTGTGCAGGTATTTTCCCAGCAGAGCTTTTCTGCATGTTTATTACGCCGTTCTGATGAGCCACAAAAATGAAAAAACAGCTGTCAAAGGCTACGACCTCACTTTGGAAAGTTTTTATCGGTGTCGTGTTTATTTCTCGCAAAGTTAATTTTCGCGTTGTACGATCAGCTTTGCACGGATTTTACGGTCATGTGGTTTCGGACCCATCTAGTTCTAAAATTGCTTCTCCAGTTTGGCTCGAGTAAGACCACAACCAACAACTGTTCTGTTATTATAACGGACACCTCCTTGTAAGACGAACACTTCACTGAGACTCCGTTATTAACAAAAGTTCTCTCGGGATAGCCCTCGGGATAGAGGGTCACCCTCCTACCCGAGTCAACTTAAGCAAGCGTTCTTCTTGCCCGAGCCTTGCTCTGATTGTTTATAGCACCCCTACTGGAACTTTCACGAAAATTCTGAATGATTTGAAATGGCCAACACTCGAGAAAAGAAGAATTGAAAGTGGCACTAATCACAATGATGTTTAAAGTAGTTTCTGGTCGATCAGCTACACAATTTCCACCCCAATATATGTTATTTAAAAGGCGATAGGGCACTAGAAAATTCCATCCTAAGAAATTCATTCAAGTTTGTGCCAGAACAAAGAAATCAGTACCAACATAGTTTTATTGCATGTAAAATCAGAGACTGGAACTCTTTGCCAAATAGTGTCATTGAAGGCAGTCAGTGGAGGCTTTCAAAATGGCCGTCATGTGCCATCTTTAGAAACGCTGACCCAGGAAATTTTCTTCTTCTTTTTTTTATAAAATAACATAAGCACATGCACATTTGCACATCATTTGCACATGGTAGAGATTCTATTTTCGCGGGAATAAAGTGTCTTAAAATGCCGGTCTAAAAATATACTGGGCCCGGTTCCACGAAAGATGGTTAACTTTAACCCAGGATTAAGCCAAACTTTATGCAGGGATTTCTCGTGTAAGATTATACAACTCGAGCTTACAAAATACTGTTGAGCCTTTCCTCCGAGATACAGAAATGATAACACTAATCTTACCCTAAGCAATACATAGAAAGGTAAAATGTAAAAACGGAACAAAATTTTAATCCTGGATTAGCGCTAAAAGGCCTTTCAGGAATCGGGCCCTGGTCCATAAAAACGCCGTGACATAAGCCTAGTACAGGAGTTGCTCGCTCCCGGTTATGGGCTCCTGCCTTTACAGTTTACCAATTAAAAAGGGTTACCTAGATAGGTGGGTCATCCTTTTAGGCGAACCAACATTTGTTTCTCATGTAAAAGGTTCGCCAAGTTTTGTAACGAAATGTAGGAAAAGTTGGCATGCCCAGTGTAGCTCGGGTAGACGAGTAATCCTTCTACCAAGGACAATTTTTATTCAATATAAACTGAACCTAAGACTGACAATTCGCCCCTTGTAAGAGAATGCGGGAAATTTTTGCTTGTGGAATCCAGAATCCTGGGTCTTAGAATCCGGAATACAGCTCAAGGAATCCGGAATCCCAAAAACGATTGGAATCCAGAATCCAAGTTCCAACTGACAAATACTGGAATCCAGTACCTAAAATCCGGAATCCAAAGCATGGAATCCAGGATCCAAGACTGTCCTGGATCACCTTACATGGAGCGAGACAAAGGACACTATTGAAACAGACCACTGACACTTGGGAAGTACATTATGTATTGAAAAGGGGAAACGGAAATTAAATGCTCTACATTCCAGTAAATTGCAATTGTATTGTTATTATTTTGTCGTCTTGTTTCAGTTCACTGAGTGTATACTAGCCTGCGTAGCTGGCGGTATTGTGTAGTAGTCGAGTGAGATTTGGCGGCGGAGCCGTTGTAATATAGTCGAGTGAGATTTGACGGCGGAGCCGTCACGAGCGGTGAAGCCGCGAGAAATACCGCCTGCCAGAGAACCATGATTTTTCGAATGCCGCCCACTCTTTGTCACGTTAGCTGATCCCAATTAAATCAGCCAATCAAAGAGAAACCTGCAGTTTGAAACTTCCGATTATTTTCGCGCGAGACAGTTTAGAAATAAGCGTTGACAGGCTAAACACGACTCCTGAGCTCGTGACAATGTGAAACGTGACCTTGTGAGTTTGCTTGAACAGAGGTTTTTTTTATTTTCTCGGATCTCGCTCGAAGGTTACTAGCACTACACAGTGCATGTATCATTCTAAACTTTGAGTGAGTAAATCTTTTTTTGCAACACTAGGCTTAACATTAAAAAGTCATGAAGCTGGTTTGTTACATGCATACTGAGCAACCATTTCCGGTGGTTTATTCTTCTGTAGGTGTTCCTGATAGGATTTGTTCTCAGATGCAGTTGTTAAGTGTTTTAATTTTCTTTGACCTTTGTTTCTTACGGCTAAATTAAGACAATTCCAGCGCTGTGAAGTTAAAAGACGCCATTTCGGCAATTTGGTCATCAATTATGCTCTTTCTAAAGCGGAAATCACAATCACTTTACATGTACGTCTTCTCCAGTTTGCCATCTGCTCCCCAAATTGGGAAATATACGCGAAGGCTCATCTAACATGATTGACATATGTATGGCCCTCGACCAATCCGTTTCCCCGCACACTGGTGTGCGGACCATTCAAAATACCGGGGTTTTCTGGCAGGCGGTATTTCAACCGCCTCGTCCCTACTCCTTTTTTTTGGAACACGGCTCCGCCGCCAAAACTTTAATCTCGCACCCACACGATACCGCCAGCTACGCAGGCTAAGTGTATACTGTAACGCGTTTAGGCCACTAAGCTTGAACGTTATCAGAGGGTCTCAATGGGGTGGTGGTATTTACGGTTATCGGCTAGAATTTTGGCTCTTTTACGGCTATCGGCTAATTTTTTTCAGTTACGGTTAACAAAAAAGTTAAAAATTAACTTCTTTTGTTTCAAAAAGTTAAATATTAATTAACCTGTATTTTTTGTATCTTTAAAGCAAAATAAAGGTCTTCAGATCATCTCGGGATGTGAAACAAGCTATTCTTTTGAAAAATTTTAACATTTGATAGATCGTACTTTTTATAAAGTCTTCCACTTCTAATATTATTTTGCACATAGAAATGTCAATAGTCAATTTAAAAATAATCTTTGTGAAAAAGCAAAGCAAACACGCGAACGTCCAACTCAAGGCCGGGGCGCGACATTCATTGCAACAGAAATGGCCGTTTTCACACTAGAGACGGAGGATTATTCGTGCGAGACGGGTTATCCGTTTGATGATTCGCGTCAGATAGGTAAATACGTCTTAATTTGAAAATGGAATAGTTTTAATTTTGAATGAACAATCCGCCTGACTTTATCCTTCAATTTCGACGGACAGTTTGAAGACGGGATTATCCGTTCCAGATAGCCTGTGTACAGCCGCCCCCTCCCCTCAGAAAAAAAAATCGGAGAAGGGGTGTCTGTCGGGAAGGCGGAAGGGGACGACTGTACACAGGCTAGTCTCAGACGGATAATCCGTTTCTAGCTCTAGTGTGAAAACGGCCAATAACAATATTCCCGTGACCAGTGTTTTTAATGATAGTGAAGGACTGTACGGAACCACTGTCAGCCGTTGCCTTGTCCGTAGGCCTCATTATTTCGCGCGGCTAATGTGTTTCGGGTCACCTGGTCCGAGCGAGTTCGCCACCAAAATGCCTTGACCGAGACTGCGTGGGAAGACGCCGTACAGGGACTAGGCATGGCATTGCAATGTCTACCGTAGCGTCAGAGAAAAACAGGGAAATGTTGCTTATCGGCAACGTGTTTTACAAACAGTGAGATCTCTGCGTGTTGTTTCACTAGTGTTTCGAGGGCACGACCTTCTGAAAATCGCAAGTATTAATCCCTAGCAAGAAGCCACCCTTTCGCTATGGAAAAAAAAAAATTTCCCCGAGAGAACGGCGGAAATGGAAATGGGTGTTGTTCAACTCCTAAAAGGCGCTTTACCTAACGTGCGCACGGAGTCACAATAGCCGGGAAATAAAAAACGTAACCATAAGTGAGTTTAGTACCTTCCTTAAAAGTAGCAAATCAAGGGAACAATTTCTTTTACGGTTAACTCTTTTTTAGCCTATTTACGGCTAACGGTTAAAATTTTTCAATTTTTACGGCTATCGACTAAATTTTTGGCCGGTTTACGCCTATCGGTTAACCCCATTGAGACCCTCTTACCAACAATAATTGTCAAAGTGCTGGGAGGGAGAGCATATTATCTTCCTATTATGGAACCAGGGTTTGGAATTGAGTATAACTAGAAATTATTGGAAAAGATAGAGTGAGTATGTTATGAAGAATTATGCAGGTCGAGGAGGTGGGAAAATAGGATCTGTACCAGCCCGTTAACCCTTGTTTTTCTTTCAGATAAAGTTGAATGGAAACTCCACTTATGCAGAGGAAAAAACCCCAAATAGAATATAATCAAGCAGATGTCTATAATAGAATTATACATTTCTGTATACTATTAACATCAAATAAATTAACTTCTTCGTGATTTGCTCGATTGTTATTTAAAAAAGAACTGGGAAAGCCGCGTCTCTGCGTGCCCGAATTCGCCCCTAAAATTGGTGTTTTGCAATTAAGAGATACAATACTACTCGTAGTCTTGGCGGGTATGGTGTCATCCTGGGATATATAAGTCTCATTTAAAATTGTCGGGCGATGGAAGAAAACAATAACGATATCTAAGAAACTGTAGTGCAATTGTAGGCTCACTTAACAATTCACCACGTATTTCATCGAATAAAAAAGACACTTTCAAATTGTTAGCCTACCGCCGAAGTTTGGTCACGCTTGGCCCTCCCTGATTGAATTGATCAGCTTTAGTCATCCCTTACTAAGGTCATCCACTCAGTATGTGTGCTTCAACTTGCCGGGTACCGCCCTTTCTTTGTCTTAAAACACGCGTACTTTCAAGCCATTACAACTGGCTCATCATTTCGTTTGATTTCGGTTTATGCCACAAAGAGGGAGAAGGGTCCTTAACTGAGATAAATTGGACAACCATTGACTGACCAGCATTGACACATTTCGTATTACCCTAAGCGGCGATGTGACCACGAACTTTCCTCATAGATGATTTGTTTTGTTGGTGAAGATTTTCTTAGATAAGCTGATTGTGTTTAAAACGGCGCCCTTTCAATTGTTTGAAGTTAATATCATCGCTCTTTTAGGCAAATGGTGATTAGCTTATAACGCCAGGAGGTCCATGTTATTCACTTATTAAAATAAATTATTAGGGTTTACCAACCAATAATTGTGTTCTTTCCTGTTACGATTCATTATTCATTAATGGCCCAAATATGTTGGGCAGCTTTGAGTGCACTGTTCTTCAAAGAAAGTTGAAAGAATCGCACGGGAGGCCACGGACATATGTTTGCGAGTGCTAAAGGAAAGTAACAATTTAAAAGTGGGTTAGAAAGCTACTTTAATTTTCGCATTGTACGATCAGCTTTGCACGGATTTAAGGTCATGTGGTTTCGGACCCATCTGGTTCTAAAATTGCTTCGCCAGTTTGGCTCGAGTAAGACCACAACTGCTCTCTTATTATAACGGACACCTCCTCGTGAGACGAACACTTCACTTAGACCCCGTTACTAACAAAAGGTTTTCTCGGAATAGCCCTCGGGATAGAGGGTCACCCTCCTACCCGAGTCAACTTTAGCAAGCGTTCTTCGATCAGTTGCCCGAGCCTTGCTCTGATTTTTTATAGCACCCCTCCTAGAACTGTCACGACAATTCTGAATGATTTGAAATGGCTAACACTCGAGAAAAGAAGGAAAGTGGCACTAATCACAATGCTGTTTAGAGTATTGTCTGGTCTATCAGCTATACAATTTCCACCCCAATATATGTTATTTAAAAGGCGACAGGGCACTAGACAATTCCATCCTAAGAAATTCATTCAAGTTTGTGCCAAAACAAAGAAATCAGTACCAACATAGTTTTATTGCATGTACAATCAGAGACTGGAACTCTTTGCCAAATAGTGTTATTGAAAAGCAGTCAGTGGAGGCTTTCAAAATGGCCGTCATGTGCCATCTTTAGAAACACTGACCCAGGAAATTTTCTTCTTCTTTTTTTTATAAAATAACATAAGCACATGCACATTTGCACATCATTTGCACATGGTAGAGATTCTATTTTCGCGGGAATAAAGTGTCTTAAAATGCCGGTCTAAAAATATACTGGGCCCGGTTCCACGAAAGATGGTTAACTTTAACCCAGGATTAAGCCAAACTTTATGCAAGGATTTCTTGTGTAAGATTATACAACTCGAGCTTACAAAATACTGTTGAGCCTTTCCTCCGAGATACAGAAATGATAACACTAATCTTACCCTAAGCAATACATAGAAAGGTAAAGTGTAAAAACGGAACAAAATTTTAATCCTGGATTAGCGCTAAAAGGCCTTTCAGGAATCGGGCCCTGGTCCATAAAAACGCCGTGACATAAGCCTAGTACAGGAGTTGCTCGCTCCCGGTTATGGGCTCCTGCCTTTGCAATTTAAACGAAAAGTTGGCCCCGCGAGGAGGGTGAACTTACCAATTAAAAAGGGTGACCTAGATAGGTGGGTCATCCTTTTAGGCGAACCAACATTTGTTTCTCATGTAAAAGGTTCGCCAAGTTTTGTAACGAAATGTAGGAAAAGTTGGCATGCCCAGTGTAGCTCGGGTAGACGAGTAATCCTTCTACCAAGGACAATTTTTATTCAATATAAACTGAACCTAAGACTGACAATTCGCCCCTTGTAAGAGAATGCGGGAAATTTTTGCTTGTGGAATCCAGAATCCTGGGTCTTAGAATCCGGAATACAGCTCAAGGAATCCGGAATCCCAAAAACGATTGGAATCCAGAATCCAAGTTCCAACTGACAAATACTGGAATCCAGTACCTAAAATCCGGAATCCAAAGCATGGAATCCAGGATCCAAGACTGTCCTGGATCACCTCACATGGAGCGAGACAAAGGACACTATTGAAACAGACCATTGACACTTGGGAAGTACATTATGTATTGAAAAGGGGAAAACGGAAATTAAATGCTCTACATTCCAGTAAATTGCAATTGTATTATTATTATTTTGTCGTCTTGTTTCAGTTCACTGAGTGTATACTGTAACGCGTTTAAGCCACTAAGCATGAACGTTACCAGAGGGTCTCAATGGGGTGGTGGTATTTACGGTTATCGGCTAGAATTTTGGCTCTTTTACGGCTATCGGCTAATTTTTTTCAGTTACGGTTAACAAAAAAGTTAAAAATTAACTTCTTTTGTTTCAAAAAGTTAAATATTAATTAACCTGTATTTTTTGTATCTTTAAAGCAAAATAAAGGTCTTCAGATCATCTCGGGATGTGAAACAAGCTATTCTTTTGAAAAATTTTAACATTTGATAGATCGTACTTTTTATAAAGTCTTCCACTTCTAATATTATTTTGCACATAGAAATGTCAATAGTCAATTTAAAAATAATCTTTGTGAAAAAGCAAAGCAAACACGCGAACGTCCAACTCAAGGCCGGGGCGCGACATTCATTACAACAGAAATGGCCGTTTTCACACTAGAGACGGAGAATTATTCGTGTGAGACGGGTTATCCGTTTGATGATTCGCGTCAGATAGGTAAATACGTCTTAATTTGAAAATGGAATAGTTTTAATTTTGAATGAACAATCCGCCTGACTTTATCCTTCAATTTCGACGGACAGTTTGAAGACGGGATTATCCGGTCCGAGCGAGTTCGCCACCAAAATGCCTTGACCGAGACTGCGTAGGAAGACGCCGTACAGGGACTAGGCATGGCATGGCAATGTCTACCGTAGCGTCAGAGAAAAACAGGGAAATGTTGCTTATCGGCAACGTGTTTTACAAACAGTGAGATCTCTGCGTGTTGTTTCACTAGTGTTTCGAGGGCACGACCTTCTGAAAATCGCAAATATTAATCCCTAGCAAGAAGCCACACTTTCGCTATGGAGAAAAAAATATTTCCCCGAGAGAACGCGGCGGAAATGGAAATGGGTGTTGTTCAACTCCTAAAAGGCGCTTTACCTAACGTGCGCACGGAGTCACAATAGCCGGGAAATAAAAAACGTAACCATAAGTGAGTTTAGTACCTTCCTTAAAAGTAGCAAATCAAGGGAACAATTTCTTTTACGGTTAACTCTTTTTTAGCCTATTTACGGCTAACGGTTAAAATTTTTCAATTTTTACGGCTATCGACTAAATTTTTGGCCGGTTTACGCCTATCGGTTAACCCCATTGAGACCCTCTTACCAACAATAATTGTCAAAGTGCTGGGAGGGAGAGCATATTATCTTCCTATTATGGAACCAGGGTTTGGAATTGAGTATAACTAGAAATTATTGGAAAAGATAGAGTGAGTATGTTATGAAGAATTATGCAAGTCGAGGAGGTGGGAAAATAGGATCTGTACCAGCCCGTTAACCCTTGTTTTTCTTTCAGATAAAGTTGAATGGAAACTCCACTTATGCAGAGGAAAAAACCCCAAATAGAATATAATCAAGCAGATGTCTATAATAGAATTATACATTTCTGTATACTATTAACATCAAATAAATTAACTTCTTCGTGATTTGCTCGATTGTTATTTAAAAAAGAACTGGGAAAGCCGCGTCTCTGCGTGCCCGAATTCGCCCCTAAAATTGGTGTTTTGCAATTAAGAGATACAATACTACTCGTAGTCTTGGCGGGTATGGTGTCATCCTGGGATATATAAGTCTCATTTAAAATTGTCGGGCGATGGAAGAAAACAATAACGATATCTAAGAAACTGTAGTGCAATTGTAGGCTCACTTAACAATTCACCACGTATTTCATCGAATAAAAAAGACACTTTCAAATTGTTAGCCTACCGCCGAAGTTTGGTCACGCTTGGCCCTCCCTGATTGAATTGATCAGCTTTAGTCATCCCTTACTAAGGTCATCCACTCAGTATGTGTGCTTCAACTTGCCGGGTACCGCCCTTTCTTTGTCTTAAAACACGCGTACTTTCAAGCCATTACAACTGGCTCATCATTTCGTTTGATTTCGGTTTATGCCACAAAGAGGGAGAAGGGTCCTTAACTGAGATAAATTGGACAACCATTGACTGACCAACATTGACACATTTCGTATTACCCTAAGCGGCGATGTGACCACGAACTTTCCTCATAGATGATTTGTTTTGTTGGTGAAGATTTTCTTAGATAAGCTGATTGTGTTTAAAACGGCGCCCTTTTAATTGTTTGAAGTTAATTTTATCGCTCCTTTAGGTAAAAGGTGATTAGATTATAACGCCAGGAGGTCCATGTTATTCACTTAATTATTAAAAGAAATTGTTAGGATTTATCAACGAATAATTGTATTTCTTCCTATTACGATTCATTATTCATTAATGGCCCAAATATGTTGGGTAGCTTTGAGTGCACTGTTCTTCAAAGAAAGTTGAAAGAATGGCATGGGAGGTCACGGACATATGTTTGCGAGTGCTAAAGGAAAGCAACAATTTAAAAGTGGGTTAGAAAGCTACAGTCGTTAGGAACAGTGGATTGATCATAGAGCGGTTTTCATTTGAGTGTCGAAAAGTAATTGGTTTTGCACTTTCTACACGATGCGATTGGCTTAAAAGATTCGCGCCACCTTTTCATCCAATCAGAAGTTAAACCAAAGCCAATTGTGACGCGCTCGCATGCAATTTTCCCGCGCTTTGCATCAGTCACATGTAGTTACTTCGAGTTTTGATTGGTTCAATGTATTGTCTGTGTCCCATGTGATTGGCCAGAGTAATTACTTTGGTTTTGGTTTTACGACACTCAAACGAAAACCACTCTATCCCATATTACCTTTCGGGATTGTCGCGTACACATTTTTTTGACAGCCTCTCTCGAAATAGCTGTGCTTCGTTTCCTCGGCTCCACTTAATCAGGGCTCATTGCTCTTACAGAAATTGACTGCTAGAGTTAGCTGGATCATTGATACATTTCCCTCCCTAAAAATAACCCGCAGGAAGGTTGTAAAAACAAATGCGCATTTTAAAGGCAATCAGTAAATGAAAGCATTTTTCTCTTGTTTAGCGTTAATCAATGGCCTGTAACCAGGTTATGGAGGCGCGAAAATACAAAGTCATTCTGCTAAAGACAAATCACTCTTACAACCTCGACCTACGCAGAAAATTGCTGTTTTGCGATTAAAAGATACGATACTACTCGTAGTTTTGGGGTATAATGTCATCCTAGGAAGCCCCTCTAAATATTTAAGTCTCATTTGAACTTTTCGGGCAATGAAGGAAAACAATAACGAGATCTAAGAAACTGTAGTACAATTGTGGGCACACTTAACAATCCACCACGTAATTCGCCGTATAAAAAAGACACTTCCAAATTATTAGCTTACCGCCGAAGCTTGGTCACGCTCGGCCGTCATTGAAAATTAATTATTGCTTATAACTATGACTGACTATTTTTGAAATTAATACATGGACAAATATTGAATTGTTCAGCTTTAGTCATCCCTTGCTAAGGCCATCGACTGTCTGTGAGCTTCAACTTCCCGGGTGCCGCCCTTTCTTTGTCCTAAAACACGCATACTTTCAAGCTATTACAACTGGCTCATAATTTCGTTTGATTTCGGTTTATGCCACAAAGAGGGAGAAGGGTCTTTAACCGAGATAAATTGGACAACCATTGACTGACCAACATTGACACATTTCGTATTACCCTAAGCGGCGATGTGACCACGAACTTTCCTCATAGATGATCTGTTTTATTGGTGGAGATTTCGTAGATAAGCTGATTGTGTTTATACGCCGCCTTTTCAAGTGTTTGAAGTTAATTTCATCGATCCTTTAGGCAAATGGTGATTAGGTTATGACGCCTGGATTTTTATGTTATTCTCTAAAATTATTAGGGTTTACCAACGAATAATTTTATTCCTTCTTATTTCGATTCGCGGCGATTCATAACAATGGACGAAAAAGAAATGCAGAAGTTACAAATATGTATATAGTGTTTAAGAAAATGAAACTGCTTAATCAGGGCCCAGTGCTCCTAGTGAAATTGATTGTTAGCTGGATCATTGATACATTTCTCTCTCTGAAAATAAAGCGCAGGAAGGTTGTAAAAACAACTGCGCATTTTAAAGGCAATGAGTAAATGAAAACATTTTTCTCTAGTTTGGCGTTGATCAATGATCCGTAACCAAGTTAAAAACTGTTAATCTTCCAGGCGCAATGTTGCGAAAATTTGAAGAGCTTTCTTTTGTATTTAATCACAACCTTTAAATAATGTAGCTAATTTCACCATTTAAAGGACTTATCCAATGAAAACTCAAACTGGGTGACTTCTTTTCTTTAATATATCTTAAAGAGCAGCCGCTGAGAACACAGTTGGCCATTTCAGTGAGGCATCCTAGGTAAACACTTTATACAGTCCCCGGCTTCACATACCTAGTGGTGGAAGTTTGCAACTAACTTGGTCAAAGGTACAAATTAAGTCTTAATTCAATAATCACTTAAGCACAACTAAGGCAAAATGACTTTGACTCCATCTTCGCTGTGTCATGCAACTTACTCCGGGGTCACTGAGTTTGCTTTCGATCGAGCCAGCTAGCTGAGTTAGAAACCTGTCGAACTTACTGAGTTTTGGTGACTTCATTTATTTAACCCCCGTTCACGAACTTAGACAGTTTTCTTTTGCACTTTTTTCCCAAGCCTTACTACCTGCTTGCCAGGCGTTCGAAGAGAAAGAATGGGGAAAGTGGAATTCGAGTATACTAAAACGTGAAAGACGCCCGTAGAAGGACGAGGTTTTCTCAGGAAGCTAAGAAAAGGCATTTCTGAGCAACGTACAACTTTTGCATTCTTGTGCCGTGGTTTTGCCCAATTTCTCTAGCAAATCGTCTCTGTAAGTCCTGTAAGAGGAAGGAGACACTTGGCAATACAAAATTTGTTAGCGTCAAAGGAAACGGCCTCACTTTTGGGTGAGGTGCATTGCTTAAAACGCTTCTTCCCGCGTGCGCCCTTCGCGTCATCGCGCACCCGAATTCCCCTTCACGAACGCCTGCCACGCAATTGCAAGGCAGGCTACAGCGGCTTACAGGTTGCAAAATCACTTAACGTGTGAAAGCAGAGAACGTTCATATGATTAGCTTTTCGACTGGTCACAAAAAGACAGCTTTTGAAGGCGTTGCTCGCATTACATATGCGCTGTTGACCAAGCATGATTCAAGATGGCTGGATATTGGCCAAGTTTTTTTTTTTGCGTTTTTATGGGCCGAGATGAAGTCGAGGTCGATAAAAAAGCTAAAGAGCCTGACAATTTATATAAATTAATGCAACATTCATTACCCGCTTCACAAGAAGTTGATTTCATTGACAGAATGAATGTTACGTTATGGTGACTGACTGTCTTGTTTATCCTCCGTTCAAGCCTCTCCACCAACTTGGATGTCAATATTAAAACGCCCACTCGGAGTCAGGGTCTATTGATCTTTTGTTTTTTCTTTTGTTTCGCGTTTGCAAATAATAATAACAATAACAATAACAATAATAATAATAATAATAATAATAATAATAATAATAATAATAATAATAATAATAATAATAATAATAATAAGAGACTAGAGCTGACGAACCGATATCCTGAGTACAAGGTCAATCAGTATAACATCATCATGGGGCTGTTCGAAAGAGGTTGAGAAAAATATTGAAGACCTTGTAGGAGACAAGTGTGAATCAATCATGTGCCAAAAGCAAAAGGCAATCCTGTCTAGTTCATTACACATTGCTAGAATGTTCAAGCTGAGCGCTTAGATATCTACAGGAATTTTGGACACCTATTTTAACAGATACTTAATCTTGTACATTATCGAAATTTCATTTACATACCTTAGACGTTCCCATAATTAAAGGGACAGCTATACGAACGATGGGTTTCAACAAACGAACATTTTCTTTTTGTAAAGACGTCCATAAAGCTTTCAGGTTTTTATTTATTTATTCAATTTTTATGACACTCTTATCAAATCATTTTTACTCAGTTTTTTATTTATTTTTTTTTTGCGCAAATTATTGTGTAATTGTTACCATATTTAGTCGATGCTGCGGCTGGTTACGGTTTGCCGCCCAGCCAAAGCTTTTATTTTTTTACTCAGGGCATCCAGACGTTTGTACTGCCATAATAATAATTGTCACTTAATACATAGCGCAATTTCCACATGAATACTCAATTGCGGTTCACAAAATGTCTAAAAATAATAATAATCAAGAGATCATTCAGTTATATAAGTACATACAAGTAAAAAAACTTGAGAAAATTAAAATATTTTAAGATTAATTTTAAAACGTGATAGACTCGTGGTCGTCCTTATCATGGTCCCGGTGGTAGGTTGTTCCACAACTTTGGGAACAAAAAAGCATGACCCCCAAGGGTCTTTGATTTCATTGGAGGAAAGCGGAGTAAGGTTCTATTACAAGAACTGCGAAGACTGTAACGTGAAGGTGTCGCAACACAAATAAGGGAAGCTAAAGAAAGATAAGAGGAAGCCATATTATTTAAAATCTTAAAAGAAATTAAAATTATCTTAAAATTATCATCTTAAAATCAATGCGTTGCCTCACAGGTAGCCAGTGCAAATCCCGTAATATTGGCGTGAAGTGATAGAATTTGGGCACTGGACATACCATGCGAGCACATGCATTTTGAAGCCTGCTAGTAGTGAAAGCGTGAATAAGAGTAGAGTAGACTCAGAAATCTTTGAATTCAAGCCACACATTCAGGTCTCTGGCTTCGCCAGCCGAAGAAACATCAACAGATCCAACCCTAATCGAGTGAATAAAAACTTTGGCCAGTTGTTGACGTGTACCGATGAGTAAGAATTTAGTTTTTTCATCGTTAAGCTTAAGTTTATCATGAAGCATCCAAGACACAAAGTCGCTGATGCACTGTTCCATTAAAGCAAGGGCAGTGGTGTAAACGCCAATACTGTTTTCACAAAATGAAAGATACAACTGAGTGTCATCAGCGTACGCATGCACAGAGGCCAGATGCGATCGAATAATTGACAATTATTTCACGAGTGCGCGTTGGATATGAGATGTTAGATAGCCAAAAAGGCGCGTACCGCCGAGTTCACGGCTATAATCATCTTCCAATTTTGAACTGACGCGTACACTGACCATATGTGGAGGAATGGTATAATAGCTCATATACCATGATGGGTAAGCTAATCAAGACGCTTGAATTGCATTATCGAAAGATTCAGTTTTTAATCAAATATCTTGCTTGCGTAGATCAAAAACAGTAGAGGGCCAAGACAGGACCCTCGAGGAACTCTCGAATACAGATCAAAGACATCAGACATCAGACATCATGCCATCAACCGAAACTTGCTGTGATCGATGGGTTACATGCCAAACGAACCACGAAAGAACTGAGCCTGTTAGGATTTCATGATCTACCGTATCAAATGCGGCTCTTAGGTCTAGCAAAACAAGAAGCGATCAGCATAAATAGCCTTTATTCATATCCATTAACAGGTCGTCTTTTACTTTCAACAACGCAGTTTCAATGCTGTGATTTTTACGGTACGCAGATTGAAGCAGAGGAAAAATACCGTTCGAAGACATAATAGGATAGGATAGGATAGGATCCAAGACGCAAGATTTCTTCTTTGAAGAATTTATCAGTTCCTGAATATCTTGCTCAGAGAGCTTTTAAATTCAGACCACAGCGAAAAATCAGTCAATAACTCAGCAGGATCACTGCAAAAGTTTTACAAACCGGATTGTTACCGATCAAGTAAAGATCTGATGTTGATGGATCTTAGGCCGAGGAAGGAATCCCGACTGTTGTGTGTGTGTGGCCTGTAGTGGTACAAATTTACACTTCGATAGTAGCTTCCTGATACCCAGGCCAAAAGTACTAGTAATCTTAATACCCCATGCACTTCATTTTCTGTATTGCTAACCTCAAAAGAAGGGAGAAGAAGAGGGAGACGTTTTTGAAGTGATGTACTTATTTGAGCTTTTACGGTGCCGAGTTGGGACAAACATCAAACATTCCCAAAACCTTTTAAAATTGTGAAAAGATGACATTCCTTTTCAGTTCTATTTCTTTCCTTTCCTTTTAAATAATAGAATCGTTGGTCTTTGATCACCATTTTATTTTTCAGATGTCTTCCTGCTTAATCGTGCTGCTTTTTGTGACTGCTTTTGGACAGATGGTTTTGTGCCAAGGTAAGTGTTCAATCATAACAGTAAGCAAACACGTAATTGGAAAGCCAAATGTCTACTGAATTTACCTGATTCAGCTTCAGTTTCAGTGTCAGTTTGACGTTCTCTTGTTGCAGCCTACCAATACAGCCGTCTCTCCTAGTACCGCACTCTTCTCCGCTATGGACGTTTGGAAACGAATTAACGTTTGCCGTTTGCCCCTCAAAACGTAATTCTAAATCTCTGTACTGTCCTACTTATGCAGCGTTTTATAGCATTAGTTGGCCTGTTCCGTAACATTTTACTATACTTGTATTCGTTCAAAGCCCTGTATGTACCCCTAAAAAAAAATAAAAGGGTAGGAGAGGGAGAAAAGTGAAAACTGGGTAAAAGTTGACCCAGCAACGTTACTTTTCTGTCCAGTCACTTTTCAAAACACAAATTTAGATGCTTCAATTCGGCATCGGGATCCATCAGGAAGACCGTCAGGGTAGGGAGGGGCATTCAAGGGACGTTTAGGTAGAGACCTTCAAAGCCTGACCCCTTTTTTTTCACGTGTGTCAACGCTGTATAAAATAATTCAGAGAAACTAACAAACTAATACAAGTGTAAAATAAAATTGGTACACAGTCTAATTAGTGTATTAATTTTTTTTTTTATCCATAGATCCGTTACACAAGTATTTCGACAGTCTGGCTAAACAGGATCCGGGAGATTGCCAGTATGACTGCCTTTCTTCCTTTTCGGGTTGTTATGACGCACAAGGTGGAAGCTATAACTCTAGGTCCGGAAACTGCGGGCCCGGAAAGGTCTGTTGTGAATGGGTTCGCCACCGCAAGAGGAGCAAACCAAATTACGATGCACCAGGTAGTTTTTGAAAATTAAGCCGGAGTTGATTTTTTGTTATTAGCCGGGGGCGGGTGATTGGCTGATTTATCTCCTGATTTGATGATTAATTGAGTTGAGGTAGGCTATAATATTTTCCCAGTAAGCAAAATTATACTTTAAAAAAATAATTCTTAAACTTTCTAGTTAGGTTTTACCCCCGGGGAAATAATTTCTTGCATGTAATGGCCTTTACGGGGAGACTCCGCCCGAATGGGATATTTTATCATAGGCGTAAGGTGTTTTATAGGGCAGGGATTCTACTAATTGAAAAGTATGAAAAGGAGGGAAATCTGTCATTTCGGTCCGTAAAAAGGCCCAAAAGGGGCTTACCGAGTGCATTTTAGGTTTTTGAAAAGACGAGAAAACGTTTTGGTTTTGTGATTTCTTCATGTTTTATAGACATTGCAGTTACAGCAGTTAAAAGGGATGCAACGATCTAAACGAGGTGTGAAAGGGATACTATTTGTCAATAGAAGGTAAACGAAAGGGGCACCTTTCCAGTGTAAAAAATGGAGTATAAAAGGGTAAAGGATGGACCTCGGGGTGGAGTCTTCCCGCATAAAACTTCGTTGAGTACTCCCTTCCCCCTCCGGTAGGTTTGCAGCCAAACAAACAAACAAACAAACAAACAAACAAACAAAAAACCTTACCAACTCATTCAAACAATTTAAAGGGTGCTCCTCACACTGTCATTTTAGAATTTCTTCAGCCGGAGTAGCCTGCTCCAGGTTGCAAGATATTATGCACAGAGATCGCGGGGTCAGAGGCTCTCTCCTTCTTTTCCCTCCGCTGCCCCCACTGCCCCCTTTCCTAGACCACGCGCGTCCTCATTTCCCCTGACCTTGTTTCTGCAACGTTCCTACTATCTGAGCGCCTGGTACAGGTTACAGCCGGCCAGGCAGGATAAATAGGATCAGCTATAGAGATACGTCTTCAAATAGACTTTCTCAGCATCCCTCGTGCCTTCGGCACTCACGCTGTAATTAACTTTTAATTGATTTCACAGGCTACCCAGGCGAAGAAATGTACCCAACAGTCTTAAAAATTAACGATGCAAAATTCAACACCCTGTGACTTCCCCTCCTTAGGATCTGTGTAAAGAAATCGATTCCATATAGATATATTAAGGCACTTGGCATACATAATTATACCCTGTCAACTTATGTATGTACTAAACAAAAAACCGGCAAGTTACCGTTTAAAAGATTTTAGCTTGGAGTGTAATTTCAGACTCGCTTATCTTAGATAAGACGGCCTGCAGTAGCCTGTTCCAGGCGTTTAGATTGTGGGGAAGGCGTAAAGAGATATTAAAAGGAAAAACAGCGAGGGAGTGGGGTAGGGGATATCTGAACGCCTGGAATAGGCTAAGCCTGCAGTGCAAACATAGTTCTCGGTTGAGCGAGCGATCATCACCTCCCCTGGGTATGAGTTTTGAAGTAGACAGAGACTAAGGATAGAAGAAATTGCCATCAATAGGGGGAAAAGCCACGTTTTCCCACCATTCTTTCTCGTCCCCAGCGCCCCCAGCCCGCTTGGCACCCTTCCCTATCTCCTGTGATTCGTGCCCTAACCGGAGGAAATTCTACTGCTTTTTTGCTTCCTCCCTTGCTCTGCTGGGGCCAATTTAATAAAACTTTTTCAAGTGTAATTTACAGGTGTAGCTATATTGTTTTCAGACTCTAAAACTATGGTTACACTTTTTAAATTTTTTTTTTTCAATTGACCCCTGGTTAAAGTTAGGGTACAGTTTTGTTTATTCGTAGTCCCTGGTTAAAGGTTTGTTAAAGGTTTGTTTATAGTGGAAAGTGCACTTAGCTTATCCAGCTAGCTTACAGGCACTCCACTCAAATACTTAGAAACAAACAAAATTAACTGGCGGGAGGCTACACCAGTTGGCTGAGTCCGAGGTGACTGACCACTCGGCCACGTTGCCTCCTCCTGTCCCTGGTGACAGGGATGCAGCTAGGCGAGGTCTGATGTAAAGTATAGTGTTTCTCAGAGTCTTACAGGAGAAATTGACCTAAAATGCAAAGAGTAACCCAATGACTTTAACTTAAGTTAAAACAACAAAAAAAATGTTTTTCTTTTCGTATTTGACTAGATATGACAAAACCTTGGGAATGAGCTGGATAGAACAGACTGGGAGTTGCCTATCATAGTGAGTAAAATTATGCATTAATCCAACAAAAGCTAGTGAAACACGCTTCAACTTCGTTCAACATTTGTTGCTCATTAATATTGCGAATTGATGAAAGACTATAAACACGGGCATTAGCAGAAGACACCATATTCATTCCCTTCCAAAACACCTGAACGTAAGTCAGGAACTACGATTGGTTGGCGCCGTTCAAAAAATGGCAAATTGTTGAATGGAATACAACTCGTCTCTGTTTCTTTCAACTGCTTTCTACAGCGCTCAGCATGGTGAACAGCCTATTAAAACATTTAACAACGCATGACAAACACTGTTTAACGTTTGTTGATCAACAAATGTTGAACCGTTTGTTACCAGCTAACAGTCAACAAACAATTTCAAAAGTGCGAACAACCCCGCCCTATGGGCATGTTCCGGCCAGCCAGAGAATCAATTAGGGATACATCCTCTGATTACATGTACCCAATCATCTGGCTAGTCTTTTAAAGGAGAACTTATGCTGCCAAAATGAATGTCGGCATCACTGGACTTTTTTAAAATTACTGGGTTAAATAAATGGATGGTGTTCTCTGTATATGTTGTAAACTGGAGAGTGATTTTGATTTTAAACGATGGATGGGTCGTTTTCGGGACTGAAATGAGCTTGACAGGGCGAATACAAATTAACGATATTTCACAAGGAAACTTGCAACGCGTTCAAGTATCAATTTAAAATG
>OZ037997.1:19826534-19849034 GCA_964035705.1 Porites rus | reverse complement strand
TAACAGAGCTTTATAAAGAATGTTTATGGTAAGAGTTTCGATATTTCGGAAATAATCTTTCGTGTAAAGTCATTCTTACGTTCGGAAAATAGCCTGCGTATGTTTTTGTCTCAAGCCAAGAACCGTGCAGAAAGAAGTAAGTTTTCGCAGAAAATGTGAAGAAAAACTTAATTGGCAATTAACCATGTAACAAGAGTTGCAGGTAGAAAGTAGTGGTAAAGAAAAACACTTGTACGCCATGGAACGTGCAGAAAGAAAAAAGTTTTCGCAAAAAATGTCAAAAGAAACTACATTTGTAGTTAATCATGGCACAAGAGTTGTAATTCGAAAGTCATCTTAAAAAAAAGTTTGCATTATTAATTTTGACCCTAATAACGCGCCATACATGTCCAAGTTTCTCAGTTATTTCAAGGCTGTAACATTTTGCTTGTTACATTTCGCGTTAAAAATATTGTTTCATTTTGCGTCAAAAAGTTGTTACATTTCGCGTTAAAAAGTTGTTACATTTTGCTCCAAAAATGTTACATTTCGGGTTAATGTTACATTTCGCGTCAAAGGTTGTTACATTTCGCGTTAATGTTACATTTTGCGTCAATTGTTACATTTTGCGGCGTAACAACTTCGTTATATAGAACCGTTCGTTATATCGAGGTTCCACTGTATGACATCTTTTATTATAATGACCTTTATAATGTTTGTGGAGTTTCATTTTGTTCGCAAGTGTTCATAAACCACTATAATTTAAACCAACTGTTTGAAACTCTCTATTGCCGGTCATTTGAGCGTTACCAAAAAAAATTACGCTCGCAAGAGACTGGGTCGGAGTTGTGTCGAACTGCAACATGGGACTGTTTTCGGTGACGATCATTTCCTTCCCCGGGGCGGGTACTCAACAAAAGGTTATATGGGGAGGCTTTGCCCCGAGGTAAACCGCCTATTCCCTAGTGACAAAAGGTACTGCTTTAGTATAGAATTTCTTCTATTGACAAATGGTACCCCTTTCACATACCTAGTTTAGAACTTTGCATCCCTTTTAACTGCTGTATATGCACTGTCTTTTAATACGAATAAATCACAAAACCAGAACGTTTTCTCGACTTTTTCATAGGCGTGAAATGCATCTGTTGACTCTGTTAGCCCTTTGAACTTTTTTACAGCCCGAAATGAAATCCCTACCCTTTCATATAACCTAAGCCTAAAGGAGTTACCCTTCCGGGGGAGCCTCCCCATTATAGGGAGTGCATTTCTCCCCTGCGGAGCTTTTAACAGCCAAATAAAAGAAACGTAATAGAATTCAAAAGCAGGTGCAATTCGACGCTAACATCGAGTCAGTTTCACAAGAAACCTAAAAACGGCATCGCACGCCTTGAGTTTAAACAGGAGGGTTTAAAATGTACCTCAGTGTTAACAGATCTTCCCAGGGGTGGAGGAGAATAGGTTAGCCTCCCTGTTTGCTTCTCAGAAAGGAATTGGATCCAGTTGTGAAATCCCGTCGTGATTCTACGTTTGGTTTTCCAGTCATAAACCACTTCTCCTAATCATGAAGACAAGATCGTACAAGGTGGCAAGCTTTAACATGATAAACGAATAGTCCTTTGATATACGAAAAAAATATGAGTTCTTGCTAGAACAAATTCGTACGATATTAACTCTCCCATTTTTTGCTAGGAGTGGCACCAGCTTCGTCTTACGAATGAATTTAAGATGAAACTACAAGTAAAAGCACTAGACCCCTACTAAATGAGAAAGCGTCACACGGAAAATGTACCGATTATATCCGATTACACCTCAAACGCCCCTTTTCGAAACTGACAAAAGAATGTATGAAACAAAAGCTCTATTGTCTTTCAAAAATGCAACCTTAACGATAGGCAACGTTTGATAGGGTATAGTACATTTTATGGAATGGTACGTTTTATCATTCCTGTGAAAATATTCTGATTAAAGTTAAGTCAGGTACGTTTATGAAACGGTTGAAATCGACTTTCTTTATGCAAATAGTTTAGTTTACAGTTACAGTTCGTGGTGTTTGGGAAGAAATCGCCATGAATGAGGTTCATGGATGTCCCGTCCACTCTGCTGGTCGAAGGAGGGTGATGAAAGTTACAGGTGAAAGTGTGGCTGGATAGTTGACCTTGTTTTGGTACTAACCCTTCCTGCTTTATGATGTAAATCATGTTGTTCTTATGATAACAAGTATTTTTTACTCTTTCCATTAGAAAAGGAAGGCGGTCAACCTCAGCCTCACTTTCGCTAGCAGGCTTGGATACTAAGCCCACAACTGTAAAATGCTCTATTGATAACAAGACCTATAAGTTAACACTGAGAAATATTTTTGTCCGGGATTGACACCTAAAGAGCGCCTCCTGCTAGTGAAACAACAACGAACAGTAGCTGGGATGAATTAAAACGCCGGAAACAACATTGAGCCTGATGTGCCTGGATAACCCGCATAATTGTTAATTAAACCATTTTTGGAGTTTTGGAATGATCAGTTGTTTGCACTTTTTGATACATTGATTAAATAGGTAAGATGTTTCATTCTTTACCACGAATGCTATGGGATTTTGTGTTCTCCAAGTAAAAGTTGACAGCGTCTTCATATCAGGGGAATAGAACGGCACAAAATTAAAATGAAGAGCCTTACCTACAAATGTGTGCTCAAATCCAGAAAAATGAGGACCCTTTCGTCTTTTAGCGTACTTTTCAAACCACATCTTCTTTAAGACAGGCTTGAATTGGTCAAGGCACTAAAACATGATATCAAACAGATAGAAGTTTTGTCAACGTCGAGATTTTGTCAAACCCACCGGTCGGGCATCGGAGAGTACAGAAATTTGAAACCGCGCTCCCGATACTTCCTTTATCTTAAAAAAATTTTCATCAAACGAACGAATTCCTAGTCGTTTTGTAGCTTAAGTTAGGCTGCCTTATCACATTTGCTTACAATTTACTGATTAATAAATTTTGTTAAATGTGTTTATTGTTATGTAATGTGAGTGACTAAACAAACAAATAAAACAAATATAAATAAATAAAAAAATAATTTTTTGAAAACCTCTCAGATGATTCGAGAGTCAGCAAGGGGAGGGAATATTCAAAAGGTTCACTCATCATAAGTGAGGAATTCTTTGTAAATACGGCATATTCCCTTAAGTTTAAGCATTAAGGATCATCAGGCGTATTGAGGGGTAGGAGATAGGGTAAAGAAAGTCAAATGTGGTATTTACATTGACTGAAATACTGCCTTGATCTTTGAGATACTGAAAGGCAATATCCATTGGCCCTCCACTGACAACCATAGCGTCGATCAAAGCATCCTCTTCCAGCAGTTCTGTAGCATTAGTCTTTTCTGGTCGATTTTCGTCTGCCTCGTAATTATCTAGCAAGGCTTAAGAGAGATAGAGAAATCTTTCTAATTGCTCTGGTGAGAATATGACCCTCGGAGTCACTCAAGGAAATATTGGGAAGAAGTGTGCCGCCGAGGCCTTTGCCAAATCTGACCCTTTTTTAAGACAAAAGATCTTTTTTATGAGCCTGATTCGTTTCTTTTTGCACACAGACACAGACAGGCAATTTTTCAAAATAATATCACGGAATTTAGTTTTTGAAAAAAACAAAACAAAACAAAACAAAACAAAAAATCAAAAACAAACAAACAAACAAAATACCACATTCTTGAAGAACGCTAATTGCTAACCTTCACTCGTAAAGGCTTGACTGGTCGTACACTCTGATTAAGACTCATCAAGACCCTGTTCAGCGGCACATACCCATTTAAGCCAAGCAAGGGAGTGCATCCCTGAGGAATATGAGGCAGCAAAAGCCCGTCGTTCTTCGCGCTCTCGAGGACATGTGCGTCTTGAACAGAGGGAAATTATGGGAAACAGTGCGCTTCAAATGTGTCTGCTTTTCGATACCTTTTTTAGCGGAAAATATCGCTGTTTCAGGTGGTTTGCAGTGATCACATGGATTAAACTGATAACGATTTCTCACGGCGATCGATCCCAAGACTTCAGCTCCTCATACTTTAAAACCATGACAGACAACCTTGTATTCAATTATTTAAGAAATTAATAGAATTAAACTGAGAACAAATCAAAAAGGAAAAAGTCACCTTTAAATTTCACGAAAATGTCTCTTTTCATCTTTGCTTTTCCTAGCTTTGTCAGCGTAATCAGGGGATGTGGTTTAATCCCTGCATAGATGACGATATCCTGACCAATTTTCAGATTATTTCCCGCTGAATTCCACATTCTTTGGCAAACGTTTCCTAAATTACTTTAGTTTGCAAAAAGAAAAAAATAAATAATAAGGCGACAAAGGATAAGGGGATTACGAAATATAAAACAGAGATATCACTAAATAGGAAGTGAAACCGGTATTTTTCTTGTAAATTTTAGAGAAGTGAAGCTAAATCCTGTACGTCTACTTTGAGCCAAAAAAGGACACTGAAATTTAAAGACGTCATGATAGAACGTCTTTCAGATCAATTTTTAGCATTTTTACAGTAACTTGTTGTAAAATTATTTTCTATCCCGGATCCTAGCAAATGTCAAACTGAAAAGAAAATGAAATTAATTGAAATACTCTAATTAGTTATTCGGCTGCCATTGTTCAGCTTTAACGGAAAAAACTTGAAAAAAGTCAACTTCAACAGAAAAACTAAAATATATATCAACAAGTATGGCTGAGGCGAAAAGCTTGGTTATCTAAAAGGATGGCCAATTTGGGACGATGAGTTCCGGCATCATGATCACGGACGGATTATGGCATCAGGATGGAACCGGAGGGGGACTTAAGAGCCAATGTCTGTAATTTTCGAGAATCGGTTGACAGTCGTGAATTTTTGAATTTCTTCATATTTTGCTCAAATAATCTCTATAGTACACTAATTTCAAAAATCACCTTAAAACTTGTAACAGCTTTTTATTTTTTCAGGAATCAGGTAAAGTTTGAAAAACTCTAAATCGGCGCTCTTTCGAGTATGAAATTAGCGAAAATTGAGCATTTTCTTCGCGCTCGTACATAAAAACGGAAGAATATCTCTGGATGGAATCAAGTCACAAAACAGACACACATTTTTACTTTATAATTCAGCAATTAACTTTAAATAAACCGTTTAAATGAGACTGTACCGGCCGCAAGAAGAAACACGGTTTCAGCACTTTTCAAAAATGGCAAATTTGACCTAACTTCACCATCGTAAAAACCCACTTGGTACATGCAATTTCAGTATGAAACATAAACTGTATTAAAGCATATCCTTTGCTGTTGTTTGTGTTAAAATATTTCTGGCGGCATTCCAAATGCGCACCGTCGAGAGATCAAAACCTGAAGGGTATTTTGACACCAAGAAAGCGCGTGCAACAAGCAAGTTTCGACGCTTGGAATATTAATCCTTTGCAAACATAAGTTACTTCGACATTTAAACCCTAGTCAGAGTTGTAACGGTTTCAGATTATATTTGGGCGTTTTTGTTCGGTTTAACATGATTCCTTTCAACTGATTTTTGCGATAAACCATAATGAAGAGACACGAATACGCAGTTCAAATCAAAGTTCTTAGAGAGGAATATTGTCAAAATACTCGCTTGTTATCGTTTTAATCGTATTGAAACCTTAAAATCAGAAAAGTTATTTACTTACCTGAACTTAAATGCTAGACGGGGTCACAGTACCGCTAACTAAATTCTTCTTCAAGGCAGATTCAAAGTTAAGTTTGTGTATGTTTTCAATCTGTCAACACGAGGGAAGACAACATTCCGGAAGTGCGTGACGCGTAACGCGCCGGAAAAGAAATTGCTGGTATACGTGTTTTACGGTGCAAATCTTTATTGTATGTTCGTATAGCATCTCGCACATATTCAAACTTGGTTTGTGGCGCCTGTGGCCCCAGTAATGCTGAATTTATTGCGATCATAGAAAAGATGTCGTGAGTCACTTGGTATGCTCCTGACTTGTTAGTCACGTGAGTATGTTAATGATAGAAGTAAGGTTTTCTGCATTTACGTTAGGTGACCTTTGTTTGATCCACGAAATTGGCGCATGAACAAAAGAGTTTTTCCTCACCACCGCTAAATGTTTGGTTCCGGGTGGCGGTGCAACAAATCACGTGGTACAGTTCTAGACCAGGCTACTGGCTGCTCATAGAGGGGTCCATAAAGGCACATTGATTGATGTCTCTGTATGGCCTGAAGGAAATGATTTACGCAGACGTTTTCTGAGCGACGAAGGTGCAGCTTTTACACTCCTTTTTCGTTTCGAAAATAGACGAGCACGCAAGCGAAGCGAGCACGCGAGAGAGATCTCCTTGCGCTAATAGTCAATAAATCCCATGCAGTTTTTATTTTCATACGCGAAAATCGACGATCAAAGAGAAGAGAGATCGACAATCTCTAAAGAAAAAGTAGGGGGTCTGTGAACAGGCTACGAAAGTGCTTGCTATTATTTTAGTGAACTTTACAAGAGGTCTCAGGTGACTATGCTAACGTCATGAAAAGTCTACTCAGCTTGTTTAAGTTTAGCTAGAGCAAGAGGAGGAGATCGGTGGGTTGGTACACATACAAAAATTCAAGTCTTTATCACTCCACTTAGAGCTAGCAGACTTTGTTTGATCCACAAAATGGGCGCATGAAAATAGAAGTTTTTACTCACCACCGCTAAATGTTTGGTTTCGGGTGGCGGAGCACAAATCACGTTGTACCGTTCCAGAACGGTATACTGTCTGCTCATTTTAAAGGGGTCCGTAAGGGCACATTAATTAATGACTCTGCGCGGCCTGAAGAAAATGATATACGCAGACGTTTTCTGAGCGACGAAGGTGCAGTCTTTACACTTCTTTTTCTTTTCGAAAATGTCCACGGACTTCTTCCCTCGCCCTTCGCTGCTAGGCAGTCGTTTTGGCCTGAGGGATACCACCACGAAGGAGTTTTAGCACACAGGTCTCTGCTGGTGCAGACCTAGCGAAAAGGGCATTCTCCATCTGAAATTTTAAATCGATATGAAAGGCTATTTTCTGATTTGGTTAAACGATGATAAGTAAAATGGCTGAGACATTTTAAAGCATTTTTTCATTTAGGCGACGGATTTTGACGTTATGAAAAAGAACTTGTCAGTGAATTGGTTCATTTTCTAGCCTGCGAACAAGTGCCGGGGGTTGGTGGCGGAGAGAGCCAGGTGACTATTCCTTTTTTTAGGCGGGAGCTAGCATGTACGTACATTCTGGTCTAACGCCATAATGTGTAGACTGGCCTTTAAGAGGCGGGAGATCAGATCGTCAACAGCAGGTTGAGGTCTAGCCGGAAGATACCCTTGCTACAGAGGAGCAAAGCAATACTACTTTCAGTAATTTAAACATGTTAAATACTTGTATTTCGCTCATTAAATGTGTCCATTGTCCATTGTCGATTTGTGGTTTTTCAGGAATGTTCTTTTGCGGAGTATTGGACAATTTTTCTTAAACCATTTTTTTACTCGTTTCCATTTCCCTGCTCTACCTTCATGCTGCATATGGCGAACGTGTGTACCTAAATCCCTCAATTCATACTGAGGTGATCGATAGAGAAGTCTATACGCCAAGCGGGGTTAAGATTAGTTAACAAAAACCAAAGGCTCAGAAGGCTAAGTGCAATGAAAAGAAAACTAGTGTGAAACGTTTTGCAGACTCGGCTTACTTTATTTGTTTTCTTTATCTGTTTGAGTTTCGGCTTGTGCATCCTAAAATCAAGTTTAGTTCGACCTGTTTTGGGGAATATAAAATATAAAAATAATTTTAAAAAAAACAGTGTTAATTGTCATTTTATTTTTTTGTTGTACACTCGTGCGATGATTTATCCTTGTCTGTACAGTTGCGTGACAAGACTCAAATCACACACGGGCTTTTATCACGCAACACAGGGTTTAGTCCGTGGCTAAACGACGGAAGATTTCAGTAAACTGCGGCCACTTGCAGTTGAAACGACTGGTAAGTAAATTCTTATAGATCTCGTATGTCATTTAGAGCTAGCAAGCCGTTTCTAGCGGCTTTATTTTAGGTGCATAAACTCGAGGTCAATATTTACACTCAACACGAAATTAGCAGCCAGAGCAGCGCTGTCTTTTTCAGCTACTTGCGTGCAATCAAATGCAGGGTTAATCTACTTAGTTCTTTTTTATTACCATCAAATTGAAAAGTGTTTTTCAAAAGATTTTAAGAGCTTCCCGTAATGTGCCCCTTGTAAAAGAAGTTAAGTTTGCAAAAACGTTTGTGTGCTTACACTTGCGGCTAGTTTGTTGCAGCGTTCCAACGTGCGAAACTACCCTGCACGTTTCGGTGTCTCAGCGACGCACTTTTGTAATGCCGCCAAAAATTTTTTAACACAAGAAACGGCAAAGAATGTACTTTAAAATAGTGTTTGTTTCATGTTGAAATTCTATGTACCAATTGGGTTTTTTTGATGGTGAAGTTAGGTCAAATTTGCCATTTTCGTAAAGAGCCGAAATCGTGTTTCTTCTTGCGGCCGACACAGTCACATTTAAACAGCTTATCTGAAGATAATTGCTGAATTATAAAGTACAAGTCTGTGTTTGCTTTGTGACTTGATTTCATTGAGAGATATCATCCCGTTTTTATGTACGAGCGCCAAGAAAATGCTTAATTTTCGCTAATTTCATACTCGAAAGAGCGCCGATTTAGCGTTTTTCAAACTTTGCCCGATTCAGGAAAAAATAAAAAGCCGTTACAAGTTTTAATGTGATTTTTGAAAAAAGTGTACTATAGAGATTATTTGGGCAAAATATGAAGAAATTCAAAAATTCACGACTGTCAACCGATTCTCGAAAATTACAGACATTGGCTCTTAAATTAATGAAGTCTAGTGCGCCCCTTTTGCAATGACCTGCCAGTGCTAGGTGCATGGTAACAAAATTAAAAGTTTTATCTTTTTCCAGAAATGCGCTTCTCGTCGCAGTCAGTTGCCTTTTTGTTTCTTCTTAACAGGCAGCATTTCAAGGGGATATTTTGCAGCATAAAATATTCTTTGGCTTTTTAAGAGATCAGTACTACTAAAAACGGGCTGGCTAGTAGATATTTCCTTTCTAACTTCATTAGACTTGCAGGACTTTTTGTATTCAAAAAAGAAGCGGAGAGTAAGCTACCAAGGCTTGTACATTACTGAGTAATGCTATGATCAAATTAAAACATTGTGAGACTTTTCCCAGAACGGAGTAGGGCACCCTGGTAGGCAAAAACGAATCAAGGCGCTCTTTTCATGCCCCTGAAATGCGTATGCCAAGTTCCCTAAATGCAGGCAGTAGTTAGTAACTGAGAATCATTTTGAACACTATTTGCATTTTACTCACGCTGTAAAAGTCGCCTTAGTTTTTCCACCGCCCAGACGTAAACATTCTCCGTAGCTACAGACAGGAATTAGGAAAGCGATGACAAAGCTGAAACTTCGCATTTTGATTGAAGACTTCCGCTGTAGGTCACGAGAAATAATTTAGTTGGTAAATCTTATGTGCCTATTACTGAGAAAACTAATGTGTTTCTCCGCCAAGCTAGAGCTGATTATAAAGGTTATAACTTCCTTGATTCTGAGTATATGCAGCTGAGAGTACTAATTGTGTTTTGCGTGTATCTCGCCCTGTTTGACGAGCTGAGTGTTATTTTGCGTCAATGCCTACCAAACTGATTCTACTGTGACATCATAGATGCATTAGAGATAATGAATGTTAGTTCAGGTACCAGCAAAACCAATCTACACTTTCCTCTTCTGAGTGGGCGAAAGTTTGAGATGTCGACTTTTAAGGATTCCTTTTTGCGAAATACTTACGAATTACCTAAGGCAAACAATAGTGGGAGACTAATTGCCGAAGGCGGTTTTGACTGACGTAGGACAGTGCTCCTTCAGAACACAAGGTTCTTTCAGTTATCAAGGTTCTTTTTCACTCGTTACATCATGCCAGAACGTCTTCTGCTACACCAGTTTAATTTAAAAGATCGTAATAAAGACTGTAAACTTGTCACCCACGTACGCAAGACAAAAAATTGTTTACAGCTGTGATTATAGTGAAAATCACAATTTTTTAATTCAGGAGTAAATAAGCATAATTTATGGACTTGGAAGTTATAGGCTCGTTATTGTTTAGCCACGAGAGTTACATAGGATAAATTACATGAAATCAGCATGCAATTAGAGAAACATTTTTTTGCTAACAAATTACAAAGTGAGGTAAATCCCTCCATAAATTCCAATTTCAACGTCTATGAAGTTTTATTTTTCAAAACAGGGTCATGGTTTTTCGACGAATTTATAATACGGACACAAGTACCAGTTGATTTCCACGATTTACGTTATTAACTAAACGACACCATTAATGGGAACCGCAGTTAAGATGTCTTAAGCACCACATATGAATCTGCCAGTCATACATGAAAACGAGCAAAATATAGATCCAGCAAAGTGAACGAGTAATTTCATTAATTTCGCCGAACCCTTCCTGGGCTTTGGGGTAATTACAAGGAAATCTAAAAACACTGTATTTCTAATACGATAATTGTTCCATGCAGCTTTAGTGTTTTAAATAGCCTATTTCAATTTTTATACTTTTTATCTTTTTTTCACTTTTTAGGTAAAATAAGCATCGACTATGATACAGGGTAAAGTATCTTTCTGCCTACTTGCTGGGCAAACAGGGCTCTCAGCAGTCAAGAAAGAGGATGAAGAAGACAGTTTAATCGCCAAGAGCCCTGTTTGACCAGCAATTAGTTGTGTTTCTGACTAATATTTGATATTGGATGCTGCTTAAAGACATCTTTTATGAGCCTGATTTACACTCAGGTCACTCTGTAGCGGTACTAACTTTGCCATTAAACTCAAAAACAAAACCTCAGTTAGATTGGAATCGGTCGTTCACTTTATCTAACACGGTTAGCGGTAACACTTTCATGACCTGGACCGGAACGAACGTCGATGCTCCAGTAAATGTTTGACTTAATTGCGAAATATTCGACGTCAACCTCGTTACTATCTGTGAACTGGAAACTAGGCATCATTTGCTAAATAAAGGTGTTTTGCCACATCCGAAAGTGCTTTAGCATCCTTAAGTAAACATTTTGGCTAAAAGAGATCCAGTTGTTTAAAAAGCTTGGCAGTTGAGTAGTTATTGGGTAAAAAACCAGCCACTATACGAGTGCATTTTTTGAAGACCCATTAAAATAGTATTTTACAGTAGTTAATTCTTTTTATAAGTAAACTTTCATAAATCTGTGCGAAAACTAAATCTGTTTTTGATGTTGTGCAATGAGGAAATGCTTTCGTAAATGCTGTAGTTAATTTTTTATCGCAGGTAATTTTTATCCTTTCTTTTGTTTTAACTTCATTAGCATACATTTACCATACCCAAAAACAATGAAAAAACAAAAATTACCTGAGATAAAAATTAACTACAACATAAAGATCATACATCACAACTAGCTCGATAGCACTAATTTCCCAACTACTACACAAGTGAAGAATGCAATGTGCTAAAAAACAATACACTCTCCATAGCAGCTGATTGAATGAATGGAATAAACCTGCATGTTGTAAATATTACCTTACAAAGCACACTGTTCTTGAGCAATTTTAACTTGACCGGTAAAAAAAGGCGCATTACGCGTTACGAACTTCACACACTATGCCTATAATAATTCTTTGCCCAGTTCTTATTAAGCCCCCTTATCTGAGGGTCTGGACCCGCCACTGATAGGAAAATGAAACAAACAGTTAAAGCACAAATTACAACCCTCATACTGGGCCTTAAAATATCCATGAAAAATAAGCGAGATACACTCTGCTTAAAAAAGATTATTAGGGCCCATGAAGCGGAGATGCCGAAATGTTTCAGGCAATATTGACATCATTCAGAGGGCCATGGTACTCATCAAGTCTTGAGGTCGTTCCCTTAATAAAAAGGAGGTCTGTTTCTTTTTGTGAAAATAACGTGAACATGGGGTTCTGAGATTGGGAAAGCTAGAACGCGGGTGAGTGTGAGCCAGCAACAAACCAAGGACTAAGTAGCGAGTCTAAATTATATTGGAACATGCAAATTTATCGTTTTCGCGATTGTTCCCGTGATGTCAAATCCGTCAAATTCAAAACCCATATTATAATAGAAAATTCAAATCAAAAATAGAAGGATTAACCCATGTAACAACAATAACATGTACAGAATATGTATCGAAAAATACACAATTATTTCCTGATTTTAAGGGGAAATTCCATTTTGTATCGTCTTTTGCGAAATAACGTTAACGTTTTTTCCAATATACGTTTTACTTCCAGTTTACCTTAAAAGTTAATTTCTAAATATGCGTTTTTCTTGTTCCAGTTTGTAGAAATTTTAAAAAGTTCAGAGTTTCTTAAAATATAAAATGAGTTGGGTTTCCATCAGTGGAGAGAAACACTTTTATTCTTGTAAACCATTATGGATGACGTGACCTCAGCCGCAAATTAGCAATAAGGTACTTTTGCCCAACTCATTCTAATAAAAGATCAGATGATAGGAAGGACTATCTGATAAGATGAAACCTTTTAGACCCTGTTGAGTTGGTGAACTTGAACCTTTTTAAAGGTTCCGTATTTACAACACGGTACATGTTTTGCACTTGCACTGACACTGAAATTGGCAGCAGGGACAGCAGCTTTCAGATGGTGCTTCTTTTGCGGAAGAGCTATCTTCGCTCATTTGGAAGTTTCTTATAACTATGGGGACACCTTGGTCGTTCTTGGTTTCCCGTTCGGGATAAAAAAGCTTCAGAACAGAAACAGTTCCAGATTTAGTGACGAGGATCACAGAGCAGCCGTCATCAGCAGAGTGCGCGTCGAAATACTTGACTTGGGACTGAAAATCAAATGAGGTAACCAGCTTGCCACTAGCCATGTCCCACGCTTTTATGGTCCCATCGCGCGAGCTAGCCATCAAAACATGAATGTCTTCAACACACGGTCCTGACGCCGTATCACGAGAATCACGTGAAAGAAGCTGAAGGTTCATAACTGCGTGGGTGTGACCGATAAACTTTCGTACACAGTTCCCGTTGGAGAGGTCCCACATTAGAAGCTGGTCTTTCCCTTCATGCGATCCAGCGATTGCGAAGCGATTATCACTTGTGATTCCTAAGCATTTGATTGAGTCATGATGACCTTCTATTGTACGCAAACACTCACCCGAGTCAGTGCTCCAGACGCAAATGGTATGGTCTCCTGAACCCGAAACTATAATCGCATTGTCATCAGTTGATGCTAAACAACCAACATCTCCAGTGTGACCTGAAAAGATTTTTTCACAGCTCTTTTTTTGCAAGTTCCATAGACGCAAAGTCTTGTCTTTCGACCCAGAGATAGCACGGAACTCTCCATACATAAAATCAACACACAAGACTGCATCTGAATGACCAAGCAGCTGTTCCCCTTGGCCGCTAACAACGTGGAAAAGGCCAATCGTCTTATCGCTAGACGCCGACAAAATGAAAGTGTCATCTTTAGAGATTTTCAAAGATACAATACTTCCTTGATGCACCTTTACATTTTGCTCCACCTCAAGGCTTCCATCACAGTTCCACAGTGTTAGGTCACCACTGTGCGAACCAGTTGCCACGCGCGTGGATTTATGCATAGCGGCGATAGAAGCAATGGAGGCTTCGTGGCTGCTGACGTATTTGGCATTTTTGATATCCCACAACTTCAAAGAGTCATTCTTAGAACCAGACAGGCCCCAACGACCATCTGCTGTTATAGCAACACACTCAGGCTGTGTAGCATGGTGAATTATGTGATCGCTCGGCGTTGACAATTGCTCGGCATGCTCATTGCCCATGGCATTCCACAGCTTGACGTTTTTGTCATTTGAGCCAGAAATTATGGTTTTGCAGTCTTTCGTGATGGAGACACATGAAATCCAGGATGAATGGCCAATCAGTGTTTGCTGACATTCTCCTGTCACTGGATTCCAGACCTGAAAATGAACAGTGACATAATTCTGCTTTGGAATTACATGTAAGAGTTAAGCTGGGTGTGTTCCTGTCCTGTTCCCTGCTATGGAACTGATGATGCAGAGCAAATACATAACTACGAAAAACCGGCGTCTGCAACTTAAAGGCTGGTGGCTGCAGAAAAGTAAGACGAATTAAAGTATTGACGGAAAAATTAACATTTGGCTGAGCCACGAGGGCAACAACGAAATCTAAATTTTGCACTAATCCTTCTACTAATCGCGATTTGTTTTCTGATGTACCAGCAAGCCAGAAATGATTTTATCTTTTTTCCCCCATTGCTAACACTTTTTTGCCGTAATTTTGCCGAACTGGCTCGCCAAGTAATAGCCATTTCGAACTGGTTTTGTCCTTATATACAGCAGAATCTATTCGTTAGTTCGACAAAAGTTAAATATAAATTAGACAATTGACACAAAACGAGACACAAGATACCAGATGCACAATTTGGCACAAGAGATGAGACTTTCAACTGCATGCGGAGGAAATAACGAGTTGTAAAAGCGTGGATTTCTTATTATCACACTGGCGCAAAAAATCACAACCAGAATCATATACCCTCAGACAGAAAGAAACTGAAATACATGCAAAAAACAAACAAACAAACAAACAAACAAACAAAAAAACAATATAATAGCAAATAAGGAAGATCAGGTAGCAGGTAGGAGTGGTCATCCTCTTTTAGGAAGGAAAGGTAGAGGAAGACCACATAAGGGTTGTTCAGCAATATCAGCCACAGTATCGTGTAGCTCTAACTGAGAACAGAACGGAGTAAGTCTAAAAACAAGTCTGCTCACTTTTAACATGTCGTCTTTAGAGGCAGATACGATAAAACTGTCATCAGAGGCCACAGCCACACGCCAAATGAGGTCTGTGTGGCCTTTAAGAGTCAAGCAACATTGGAGAGTGACAAGGTCCCAGACTTTTAATGACTGGTCCTTAGATCCAGACACAATTCGGCGGCCATCACTCATGGTAGCTAGGCATTTGATTAAACCTGCAAGTTAAAGTATGTATACAGTAAATAGAGGTTTTACAAAATTTTATATAAACATTATGGATTTACCCTACGTCCTTAAAATAAAGACGAGCAACTAAAAGAATATTTCTAAATAAAAATCTCAACATGTTGTTAAGTTTGTACAATTTACAGAATTGGATAGTATATTTAAGTTGAAACAACAGGCCACTCGAAGTTATCGGGGGTCATTGACTGAACAAACGCTCCACAAGATCGAATCGGTTTCACGTCGCTTAAACCTTGGCCAGCCTAGGCCTTATTATCATTAAAGGTATAGTCACTCAGTTGCTTGTATTTCCGTACCTCCGTGACCTCTAAAAGTGGCACAGTTCTTTGTCTTCAGGTCCCAGACCCTGACCGTTTTATCTTCTGAACCAGAAATGGCGCTCTCACGGTCACATGACATCGCCATACAGAGGACAGAACCGGTGTGACCCTCATAACATGCTAGGCATTCGTCTCCTGTTAGGGACCACACACGGATCGTACTGTCCTGGGAGCCAGTAATAACTCTTGCCCCACCATTATTCCCTAGAACGATTTCGTTGATTGGTCCTACAAAGAGAGAAATTTTTATCTTTGTTGCAGTTTCAAAATAGAGTTTCGAAGGATTTGCGTTTCTTCGTCCACAGGAGGAAACTGAATGGGAATGTTTTCACAAAAAATGGATCGATAAATGCTTAAAGATCTATTCTGTCCAAGCTTTACAGAGATCGACCGGCAGCCTTTTACCCTAATATGCTTTTAAAGATATATTTTGATAAAGCTTTTTTTGCAATACTAAAGCGAAGTCTATACCTGTTGCAGCGTTGACTAATTTGATTATGCAAGGTTAAAACTTTGTTTCTACATTACACCAGCCAAACTTTGGAAAAACTGTTTAAAAGAGCTTTTACCTTCATGCCCGAGAAACGTTCTCTCTTTTGCTCCATCGATTATGCCCCAGACCTGAACTGTACCGTCATTACCACCTGTCACAACATAAGCGCCATCAGAAGACGTCGCTAAACACGTTACCACACATCCATTGTCAAAACACGCCATAGCTTCTCCAGAATCAATATTCCACACTCCAACGCTGGATTTGGCGGATCCAATGACATATTTGTCATCCAGAGTCAATGCTAGACAGCTTTGCCCTTTGCTGGCCATTTTTAGCGTGTGAAGGCAGTCAAGATTGGTGCTGTTCCACACATTAATAAGAGCATCTTCGCCTGAAGTGACGATGAACTTGTTGTCACTAGTGACAAGAACTTCGTTCACTCTTTGCTCGTGACCTCGCAGGTTGGTTTTCAGAGGTCCGCCGGCCGAGATGAGACACGCTGACTGAGGGATGAAGAGAGGTGACTGCTGTTCGTAGCACCAGCGAAAGCATTGTTTAATAAGGCTGTGAATTGTTTGAAACTGTCCGCCAAATGCGAGCAGTCTTCCAAGAAGCTGTGTGGCCAGACAATTCACATCCTGTTTGATGTTGCTCGAGGCAAGGATTAGAGTATCATGGATCAACCTAGTAAACAGAATTTCAAATACTGTTTGGAACTTGAAATGACCAATCAAAACTAAACTACTTAAATAAGCACGAGAACTGCATGAAAGTCTCGCAAAATACGGAATTATAAACGAGAGTTGGGGGTTTTCTCATCAGTTGTTTTCCGGTGGAATGGACACCTAATTTAGGTGAACTTTACAACCCGGGCAGCTCTTCATGATATACAAAATTCAGTCATTTTTAGTATTTTTCTGGCTACATACCCTCACTGAAAGGTATCTGTTTCAGTCTTTTTTTGCATTTGTATTTGCAAAACAAACAATCAAATGAAACCTTGACTGAACCCTCTGCTCCCTAATCCAATATTTTGCTTTAGGTAAGAAGTAGCGTTAACGTTGGATTAGGGCAGGGGTAGGCGGGAAGTTTCCCAGAATCTTGTACTGATCTCAAAGTTTCACCACGAAACAAACTACTACCGTATTTAACCATTTTTCCGTCAAAAAGAGATTGCTTTTAATCTTAAATAACAACCCTAAAGGAATAGAGGTATGATAACTAACTTAATTTAACTTTACTATAACCAATTCCCACCTTACGTCCAGCTCCGGTCTGACCTCTAGTGCAAGGACGTAGTCCTCCAAAACATCATTTAATGACTGTCCTTTTAATTTGTCATTAATCCACTCAAAATTGAACAAGACCTCATCGTCCAATGCAGAAGCTCGCCCTGAGTAAATGAGATGATATGGCATTTCACTGAGCTTTCTTAAGTTAAACACATCCTTGCTAAACATCTGTGGTTGACTGGAGACTTGCCTGTCAGCGTCTGGTAGCGTTTTCTTCCTACGTTTCAAAATAATGTGTTTCTTTCGTCCACCGCCCCATTTGCCTGCAAATGATTTAAAAAACAATAGCTTTCGTGAATCTAAGTATGGAACAGTTACAGATGTAGTAGACTGTAGACAGACTCGACTCAGTGAGTTACCGTACACTTAAAGGTAAATTATTCTACGGGAAAACCTTTTTTGAGATTAGCCGAAGTCCTAATACGAGGTGGGGAACTCGTAAAGGATAGAATCCAGTCAGAAATGATACCGTCGAATCTGAATTTAAAGACGGAAAACTGTCTTTAAATCCCAATCCATGCGTGATTGAAGACTCATTAGATGGTAAATCAACACGCTTGAGTTTTAACCACTTGCTAAGCTGGAAACAAAACTGCAGTTTTACCTTGAAAGTACTCAGCCAACAAGGAATGACGAGACCTTTTATCTTCTGGGTCAGATAAATAACGAGTCTGTGCGGTCTCCCAGAACTGACGGTGGTACCATGCAATCACGGTCTTTCCGTCTGCCTGTCGCTCAGTCAGAAACTCGTCTATGTCATGGCGTATACGGGCCCACAGTAAGTTTGGCAAACGAATCACGCCTTGAACGGGAGGATCCCAGTATTGATACACGTCATCAATGACGTCATCGTCAAGTGATAGGGTATCTTCAAGCTCGCTTTCTGTGAGACCACTTCTGCCAGCGGTGATATAGCTGAGGGCACGTGATGTAAGGGTTCTCCCATGGTTTCGTTCAAGGCGTTGGAACAAAAGGCGGATGGCTTGACCAACGTCGCTTCCAAGGTCAAAGCCTCGAACATTTGTGTAAGAAGCCCATTTCGATGCCTCAGTAAATACCAATTTTAGGAACAGCGGCTGAGGACATTGAGTAAAATGGGCTAAGATTAACTCGAATTGTTCATCTGTTAATGTTCGTCCGATTCCTTCAAGCCATGCTTCCAGAATTTGCTTCCCCATGTCAATGGTTAGCACCTGTACTTCAATGTACGAGTTCTCGATTGGAAGACTTCGACGAATGTTTGGTAGAATGTCATAGTAATTCGGCAAAACAGAAATTATAATTTTCACAAATTTTGAACATTTCTTTGGTAACCAGTTCATAAGGTGCGCGTTGTTTGCAGCAGATAACTGGTCCACAGAATCCAAAATAAGCACCAATGGTTTAACAGCACTCACTGGTAAATTGGCGATCAAATCATGAAAAAATCGAACTAGCTGGGAAAAATCTTCCAGAATATCTGCCTTTGGAAGGTCCAATCCGTACACTTCGCAAATTTGAATGCACACGCTGGCTAGTGTGGATCGAATTGATGAACTGTTTGGGGATGTACCAAGGAAGCGAAAAATTGTCACGGTACCATCTCCAAGCCACCGCCTTGCCGACTTAGCGACGACAGCCATGATTGAAGTTTTACCAGACCCTGATGTTCCGTAGATGACCAAAGGTTCCTTCTTTTCGAATTCTTTTAGGAATGCTTCAACCTTCTTTAAAATTCCCTCGCGACCTCGAAAGGTGGCGCACTTGTCTAGGCAAAACCAGGAATGATGAAGAACTTCCTTGTACAAGCTGCTTTCTTTCGCTTTTTCATTCGCAGTATGCTGTAAGCTCTTCTCGATTAATCTCTGGATATCCGCCTCAAATTTGTTGCAAAAGCTGTTTAGATATTGTTCATGCATTCGATCGGATGCGTTGATTCCTCCATTGCTCCACGGGATTTGATAGTGGGTTACATTGTGTTCTCCTAGACTCTGAAGTATCCGGTCGCGTTTAAGTCTGTCCAAGAGTTCTTGCGCCTCAGTATCTTGCTTCCCTTCTGATATGTCGATATAGTTTCGAGAGTTTTTGTCAGCGAGGTTAACTTCAATGTCTGAGAGATGTCGTATGTAGCAGAGGGATTGGGCGCTGGGGTCTGAAGAACCGAGAATACCATATTCAATCTCTTCCTCAGTCACTGAAAAGTGCAGGAAAAGAAATGTAAAAAGTCAAGTAAATGCTTTGGTTTTCGTAGAATAAAATGCACTTAGTTGTCTAGCTAGCTTAGAGGCACTGCGCGCAACTAACCACAACAGAGGCATTCCAGGCAGACATGACTTGTTTATAAACTCCAAGGTAGAAGGCAAACTTATTGGCTATTTAAAATCATGACTGAGAAGCTGGGATCGTGCACTGACACAATCTGGTTTTAAAGCAGGACTTGAAAGGCAGTATCCTTGCGTGGCAAGTCACATGCGCTGGCCCTCCAATAACGCAATTTGCCACGCTGCCCATCACAAAAACAATCTTAGAAAAACAGAAAGGGGAACAGAGGAGACTGATGAATTGCATTTATGCCACATGATTAACTAAAAGAAAAAACCGATATTTCGGGAGGCCATTGTTTTCCTCGCGAAATGACATCTAAGAAACGAGCACAAAAATTCCATACTGATGACATGTCACTACCCAGACCTGGGTATAGCTTTTGACTGGTCTTCCCTCATGGAGAACTTGCTTCAACCAATCAGAAGCACTGCGCAGATCTGGGTAGTAACACGTCATCAGTATGGAATTTCTGTGCTCGTTCCTCAATAGTCATCTCACGGGGAAACCTGTGGTGACGCCGCGAAACTTCGGCTATTTTCTCAAGCTACAGAATTCTGTGCTTAATAATCATTCATACTAATTAAACAAGGTATGTCTGTCAAGTTGAACAGTTTCTTATTCCCACACATACCTGAACTGAAATACTTATGTGCTTGTTGCAATGTGATTTGTTTCCTTTCAATAGCAGCCTTTGCTGTCCTTTTGAGTAGTCTTTGGAAAGACTGAAAAATCTCCCACCATTGTTCTCTTTCTTCTCGGTTTTTCTCTCTGTTTTTCTCACTTAAATCGTTATAAGTTGGAAAATGGTGAGTGATCGGCTGAAGCACATACTCAGCAGGGATGGCATTCGTGTCCTAAAGGATAAAATAAAATAATACTGATCACAGATTACCATGATTCATACATTATTCAAAAGTCGCTAAGTATTGCCACTACCAATACCATAGTACCACGTGTCTTATAGTTTTCCTGTCACGTTTTTAGTATATGGTTTTTTAGTAGGTTTTAGCTTTTTATATTTTACGTTTTTTTTTTTACGTTATTTTACGTTTTTTAAGTTTTTAAATATTTATTGAGTTGTTTTTAAGATAGAATAATATTATAATATAGCTGTAACTATTAGAGATTTTAGTTATACACGTTCGTATTTTGAACGAGTTTTTTAGCTCCTCGACCTAACGTGTTAAAATAAAGGATTGATTGATTGATTGGTTGAAGAGAATTGATAGAAAAGGCTTTAATAGAGCGATCTGGTCAGCAATAAACACTGACTGATCAGTAGGTACAGCCAACTCTCTCTTAACAGACACCTCTATAAAACAGACACCTGGTGTTGATCCTTGCCTTTTTTTCACTCCTTTTACTGTAACTATACTCTCTATAAGCCGGACAGATCTCTAAGACGGACACGTGGTGTTAGTTTCTGCCGTTTTTCAGTCATTTTACTTTAACTATACTCTCTATAAGCCGGACCCTCTAAGACGGACACCCGGCGTTGGTCCCTGCCTTATTTCAGTCCTTTTACTGTAACTATACTCTCCATAAGACGGACACCTCTCTAAGATGGACACCTGGTGTTGGTTCCTGCCTTTTTTTCAGTCCTTTTAGACTTTATTGTAACTATACTCTTTATGAGATGGACACCTCTCTACGACAAACATCTGGTGTTGGCCCCTGCCTTTTTTTCAGTCCTTTTACTGTAACTATACTCTCCACGAGACCGACACCTCTCTAAGATGGACACCTGGTGTTGGTCCCTGCCTTTTTTTCAGTCCTTTTACTGTAACCATACTCTCTATGAGATGGACACCTCTCTAAGACAGACACCTGGGGCGCTTTCCATTTAGTCCAAATTTCCGGAATTTCCGGTTCGGCGGTAAATGGAACAAGTTTCGCCGGTTCGTCCCACTGGAAAATTCCCAGAAAAAGTGGAAAATCTAAAAAGGTGGTCCCGTTTTCCCGGTTGGAATTTCCGAACGGAATTTCGTGTTCCATTTACGTTTCTCGTAGTTTGTACCAGTTCCAGGTCCACGGTCGGGCACCGCCACGTACCGGGGTTTACGACCAAATGGAACAACTTTTTACCAATCGGAAATTCCACTTTTCCTACCACCGAAATTTCCGGGTTTTTTTCCTAAATGGAAAGCGCCCCTGGTGTTTGTCCCTTCCGTTTTGCAGTCCTTTTACTGTAACTATACTCTCTATGAGATGGACATCTCTCTAATATGGATAACGGACGCTTTTGAAACCGTCAACAGACACTTGACAAGTGAGTTGTGCAGTGAAAAATACTTAAAAACAGAAATGTAGGTGCTCTACAAGACGGTAAATTGCACAATTGTCATTATTTTGTGGTCTTGCTCCAGTTTGCAGAGCGTATACCCTTACGCTTTTAGGCCATAAAGCCGTGAACGTTTGATTGTACGATAGGAAAATGATTCCACTTTTCTGAAACAATGTTCCAGTTTTAGCTGTTTTGCATAAGTTAAACAGACGTACATGTATTCATTGCAAATGGGTTCAGTTTAAGTATTTACTGGTGTCACGTCACCTCAAATCTCCATAAGACGGACACTTCTCCAAGACGGACAGTACAGGCCGGTCCCAGAGGTGTCCGTCTTAGAGAGAGTTGACACCTCATAAATGATAACACACTGATCCTTCTCATAAACATAGGAATCGATATTTTTAGGAGGATATAAGCAAATAGCGATGAAAATATTACTAAATGCCAGTCCTGCAACAAATATTTGTCACTCTGATCACAACACAGTTGCGCCTAAAGACTGCACATTTGAGTTAAACTTTTTCTAAGAAAACGTGGTGTTTTATATTTATTTATTTATTTATATGTTATAATTCACAAAGGTTTCCCATCACTGTGGCTGTGTTTATTGGATTCAATTAGGTTCTTTAGAACAAAAGCTTGGATTCACATCTCAGTTCTTGAATAACTCTTCGACTGGAAACAAAAATGAAAAATTCAAATAAGCCTTCAAATAACTAACAAGCTGCGATGCATGGCGCGACAAAGGTCGCAAGGT